>JAECUM010070551.1:0-21918 GCA_016617855.1 Megalonaias nervosa | reverse complement strand
AACATGTATTACTTGAAGGGTTCAAGAAGTGTGTCCATAGTGGCATTAATACTTATCTGCACGAGCGTAAGGTCGAAACCTTGGAAAAAGCAGCTCTTACTGCTGACGAGTATTACTTAGCTCATAAAATTTATCTTGTAGGCAAGTCTTAAACAAAGTTGTCTTCCAGTAAAAAGTATTTCAGCCTAATACAGGCCCATCCAAATTTCATTTTGGCACAACTTCCAGAAATCAAGCTTTAGATAGGCTTGATCGGAAACCCTTATCTCTTCCTACGTGTACCAATTGCAAGAAGAAAGCACACGTTATTTCTGATTGCTACAAATTGAAACATAAGCATCATAATCAAGACAGACCTATTCCAAATGCTCTTTTTTCTAAGAGGTCAAAGTCACGGTAAATTGTATTGAAAGCAATGCGTCTTTTGGGTCTCATAAACCCCAGTCTGATCTTATTATGTGGAATTTTGAACCATTCATGTCAAGTGTTTCTATATCACTCTTGGGTGATTCAGCCAATCCCATCCCTATTAAAATTTTAAGGGAGACAGAAGCTTTTCAGAGGCTTTTATATCAAGTACTTTGCCATTTTCTGAGAAGTCTTCTTCTAATGAGAGTATTCTTATTCAGGGAGTAGAGGGCGGCGTTGTTAATGTTCCTCTCCATTGTGTAAATTTATTACTAGGCAACGACCTAGCTGGAGATAAGATTGCGGTTAATCCACTTGTAACTGACAAGCCTTGTTTGGATCATAAATTTGATCCTATTGAAAAAGAATACCCTCAGTTATACCCAGCATGTGCAGTTATTAGAGCTATGGCAAAGGAAGCTCTTGAGAATGATGTTGATCACGAAAGTATTCATTTAGCTGACACATGTATTGGTCAGGCTTTTGATGAGGTCACTTTCACTCCTTCATTTGATCAATCAAAAGGTATTGATCACAATGATCCTCTTTTAACTACTCATTCTCATCAAATGTTTTGATTCTCGTGGGTCGGTGGTTCTTCCCGGGGTTTTCCAGGGTTCTTCCTCCACCATTAATACTGGCCGCCATGTATAGCCTATCTTGTGCTGAAAAATGGCGTTAATCCCTATAACAACAACATCAAATGTTTTGATTCATTTAATTCTATCAATTATGAGGCGGTAGATCTTTTTGTCGATATCATATGTTTTGTACGGTCTTAATACTATTACGTATAGGCTGCAGATTTTCTGGTTGATACCTGACATATTTTAAAGCTAGGCAGTATTTGAGAGCGTTCCATGTGTGATATAATCTAGTTGAGCTGAATCCATATCTTTTTTAATCTTCACTTGCAAGAATGGAATTTGTTCACGACAACGGAAGCTCCTCTTGAGACCCTGTCAACATTTCTAGAGTAGGTGTAATAAAGGAGTATCGTTTTTTTTGTGATATTGTCCCTATCTTTTAAAGTGATTTTACAGCTTTTACAGTGATGGGTTGACCGCTGGGAAATCAACGTCTATCACGTTGCCTGATTACTGATTTGCTCTTTGTTCTGGTATATTCAATTTGTTTACAGAAATTGTATGTGCTAGATCTGAAGACCGTTGGAATTGTCAGAACGTTCACAGACAGCTTATTTTAACTGCCCAATCGAGTATTTATCCAGTATTTGCCATCTCATCATACTGTCATACATGCATGCTTTTATATTTCCCCCTTGGAACATTCTAGGTACTGATAATTTCTATATATTTCAGAAAAGTCAAGAATATTTGAGAACGACTTGGTCATTAACAGGGGATGATGCACACATTAAACATTAACTGAAGTTTATATTTTTGTAATAGTGGTCTATTTTGGAACCTTTGATTATAATTTAATCAATTCAGGTGTGACTTTGAGTGAACGGAAGAGTATTAGTTTACATTGCTTCTGCTTCTGCTTAAGGGTGGAACACGCACTTAATTGCTGCCCAGTATTAAACATAATACCAAAAAGGTATCATACATGATTCTCACACATATACATTTGCGAATGCATATAAAGTCTAGAGACAAAAGTTATTTCCACCGTTAGAGATTTCATATATTCTGTGTTTAACCTTGTTAAATGTATTTTTATCATAAGGATACGATATACATTCATTATATTGTTTGATAAGCATGTAATCCAACGATAACTACTGTTGTCAAATTATGAGGAATTCATAAAGTATGCTGTGAAATGTGTCATGAATTTCGATATTATTTGATACGTTTCCCTGTTAGTTCCATTTACTTACCTGAGACACTCAAAGTTGACTTGAAAAACTATATAAAGGCGTTGTGTACACTGGCTTAATTTATTTAATATATCTCCTGTCAAATAGGTAAATAGGTTCTACCACTTAAATACTTTTGAGCGTATTTGACCTTTTTCATTTGATCTCCATCGTATTGTAATTTCATTATGTGCGATCGTACGTGGTCTCTATCATATTTCATCCTGTAAAAAGAAGTGGTTTTAATTGCATATTTGCTAAGTATAATGCGATAATATTCCCCCACTTAAGTCGTGTCCTGGAATCTTTTCAGATACATAGTTACCAAATCATGTTAATTTTTGACATATCCAATGTTCTCGTTCATACAAATGACATTTTAGGACACGATCTATGATGCTGAGATCATATGGCTGACTGTTAGTAGAGATAAATAACATATTTATCTGTGTTTATGGATCAAGATTCATAATGTTATTACCACATGCATAGATAACTTTCGTGAGTTACGTACTCCGTAGGCACTGTTTATATTTATTTGCATAACTGAGGTGTAGTATCTCACTCTTCTCCAACAAATTCCTCATATTCACCCAAGATTATCTTGAGTCGTTTATCTTGGTATGCACACTTCAGATACCTCCAAAAAGTAGGCACACGCATTGTGAGAAATTATGCACCACATCAACGGAACCTGGCTTCAAATTCAGCAATTTCAAATAATTTGACTTTCATTAATGTTAACAAACAAAACACGTTATACAAATTACGTATCTGCATTAGATTAATGAAAATATGAGTCATTTTTAACAACATTCCCATTTTCATTATGGAGTTTCTGTTTTGCTGCTGATTTACTAAAACAGATTAAGTCCACCAGAGAAATGAAGAAAAAAGCTACCTGTGAGGCAACTCCACTCTTTTAACTGTTGAATACGACTATAGTCTGTTCACATTGGATAATTTATTTCCCCTTTTAACATGCTATAATTTCTGAAGTTCTAAGCTACTTAAGTCATTCCAATAAAGAAAACAAATCTGCACAAGATATACGCGTTAATTAATTTTTGCAAATGATACCAAGAACAATTGCTAATCATTCCACTGATGTAGGATACATAATTCATAACATGATAATACATATAATTCTTTCTCAAATGTTAAGTGGCATAATTTCACATCTTGCAATAGTTATGAAATATCCATAAAACCTTGTACTTGCATTAGTTTCCATTTTCACAAACCAGATTTATTAGTGAGACTAACTATATTTAACAAACATTCATGTAATGGCCTTTGCTTACTAATGACACGAGTACAAATATGATCCTTTCATAACATAAATCAAACATACATACATACATACATACATATATATATATATATATATATATATATATATATATATATATATATAGATGTTCTGTTACATTACCTAATTTTCCATATATATATATATATATAAACATATAATGAAAATCTGTTCTTAGAGACCAGTTCCATTTTAAAGGCGAATATTGCTAAAATGAAATACATTGTTTTCGTTCCTCCCCTAGGAACACTCATTATGGACAAAGATTACGTGCTGGCTGCTACTCTTAAAGTTGTACCTGTTGCTACTTCTATCGCCAATAATCCGGTCATCAACTGCTATGTTTATATTATTATTATTATTATTATTATTATTATTATTATTATTATTATTATTATCGCTAACTATGATCTCAGCTCGGGCTGAGCCATGCATCAAGGATGAAACTAGTGGACACTGCTACCAAATGGTAGATACAGATATCACATGGAATCAGGCATCATATTTATGCAACCGTGATGGTGGCTCTCTGGCCATCATCGAATCAGCCAGGGAGCAGCAGTTTGTAGCAGGTGCATAATTATATTTTATTAAAGCTAATATATTCGTCTGATACTTTTAAAGCACAGAATATCGGCCATGGTTTATAGCTAAATTCATTTTTTGTTTCTCCTCACGTCTCGTTATGGACATCCACCGTGCGATAGACAGTGTAGATCTTTTCAAAATATTTATAAGTATAACTCAGTTTTACTCAAAACAAAGAATTATGTAGGTCCCGGATGATTTTAGCGATATAAGCAAGGATAGGTATATCTTATATCATGTAATTATTCATAATCGTATGATATTGGTTTATAGTCGATGTTATCATTCAATCTTTAAAGTCATATGGACATAATGTTCTTGCAGCTTTAAACTCCTACTACAAATCAGCAGCGTATGGTAATAAAGATACAGTAAAATTTATTTCGCTTCATTCCACTGAGGTGCCCATTCACCAACGAATAGGATCAACTCTTAATCATAAACAGGGTATCATGCATTAAAAATTTAATTCCATTTCTGGAAATTTCGCACAATTCAAGCAACACAATATATGCGCAATAAACCTATTTTCAAGTGAAACTGTTATTTTTTCACGCATATATCTTTTACAAAAAGCAGAGCTTAAATATTATATGAATTCTCTCTTAAAATATGTGGATGTTTATCTCTAAAATACTGCCGAAGTCTTTGATTGAAACATATTCACCTTGCAGGCCTAATACAGAATAGAACCTTTAAGGCGTCTGCATTATGGATTGGGTCAGACAAGTTGCATCCGGAGCAGCAACGTACATGGGTTAATGGAGAACAATTCTCCTATGTGAACTGGACAAAAGGTATAAATGCATATTAATTTCTCGAAGGTCCTTACGAATCCAGCATGTTGATCGCTTTGTTCTAATTCCCTCATTATAATGTTATTTTGAATGCATGGATCGTATCTAAAAAGAGAGACTTTTGAACGCGGGGACTATTTTATAAAGATGCTAGACTAATTTTACATCGGAGGAGACATATTATGTACATAGTTGAGAAACGGATTTTCGTCAATAAAATATTAGAGTAGACGTTTTGCTAATCAATGGCGGACGGTACAAAAATTAGCCTGATGTATGTAGTAAATTTTACAATGCAGACTTTGTTGTTGGATACAAAATTAAGACAAATTACTGAGTTTGTTACCGGCGAAGTTATACTGTGAAAGTATTTCAAGCAAAATTAGGATACTCAAATGGCAGAAAAGATTGTTCAAAGTATTCTGCATGTACTACTTTACGGGAATAAATAACAGTCTAAGAAATCAGGATCTCAGCGTTTGATTTCCTAAAATGTTTTGTACATGTTATGCACTAAAAAGAATGCTAGGCATAGTATATCAATAATTCTTTGCAAAATGGTTTTATAACAAAGTCAATATTTGCACATTTTAAATGATAATATAAATTTAATGAATTTACGCTAAAATTTATTTTGTATGTAAACTAAGAATGCTTTAGAAGACCGTATGAACTATTTTGGTTCAGTATTATTTTTTTGTTTTCCAATTCAAGGTGAGCCTAATGGTCTTTTGGACGACGAGAATTGTGCAGAAATATATACATTGGATAGCACGTGGAACGACAACTCGTGTGCAGAACTGAGAAGATATATCTGCGAGAATTCACTTACGTACCAAAATTAATACGGAATACAATTAAAACAACTTCCAACCTGAGAAGGCTATATGTCTTAAATTAAGTTTAGTTTATTTACTGGAAAACTATATTTACTGGCTCTTCTATTATATTCACAATATATGTGAGTCGATATATCTATTGAAATGTCCGTTATTGTCATCATGTTTGAAACAGAGATGAAGAACCCTTCTGTAGCTTCAGCTTGACGTATTAGAGCTTTAGCCTGGATTCTATTGTAGAAGTATTCACCACATATGTTCACAGAGGGTACAAGTGTGTGTTTTACGGATTCAACGCTTTGGAGCCTTACAAATATAGCATTGGTCTATTTATTGAGGTTATAAAGAAACTACGCTGACATAAGGAAACAAGATTATGTTGTGCAATTGCCTTAGCTCCTGAATTGTTTGTTTGTTTGTTTAAGACTTAACATGGTGAGAGGCTTCTCAATGGAGATTTCATCATAAAGTTTTGAACATCACAACACATACTATCATGCGTATTTTCATTCAATTTGTTTTGCAAACTTTCGGATGAATATATTTTGAAATGTTTATTTTCATCAGTGAGAAATAGGTGATGAAGAAACGTTATGTAGCTTTATCCTTTTGATTAGGATCGCTTCTGATTAAAAAGTATTACAGTTTAACATAGATGTTTACAGAGCGCACATATTTGCTTGGCTAATATTTCACTGATCTGCTAATTTAGTTTATAATGAAAGTACAATGACTGTCTTAAGCAAGTGTGATTATGTTGTGAATTGAACTAGGCACCTGAATTTACAGCTAAATTGTGCATTAAATTATCGAATATTACAAGATATGTTACCATGCTTATTTTCATTTAAGAGTTTATTGCAATTTGGTTTGAATGCCACTGATATTTCATACACGGTGCGCTTTCACTTAATTACAGCTTAATAGCAAATTTGTATTAATGAACCAAAGAACTATTGTTACTTGAAATAAAGCTTTGTTCATTAGAAATATAAAAGGTCACTGACTTCGCTGTCTTCATTCAGCATTGACAAGTCTTGCAAGCTAGTGCAATAACGACAAATAATATACAATAAAGATATACATGCGCATCGCTTACTCTGAGAAGTAAGTGTTGCCACAGTTGTAGAACTCAATAATATAAAAGATATACTAGCTTCAAAGGAGAGGCGGAATACATCACTACACAGAACGTGGGATTGATATTAACACCAGCTAAGCGCTTTTCTAGACCTGTTGGTCAGAAGACTTATGTGCTCGCAGTTAGAGGTAGAAAATAATTCATATCGACAATGCATTTCTGTGACATGTAGTTATCGATGAGTAGTTTACACTTAATAATCGCATTTACATTATTATATAAAGATATGGATCACAAGACATTAAAGGAGCTAAATGATTTGGCCAGCAAGTTCATGACATCTCGATAATTGCTCTCATGGAGAGCCCCTTCTTGCACCGAGTCAACGGCCAGTGGTAAACGATTTCGCAAGGGTGAAAATCCTGTTTCAGCAATAAGATCAGGTTCAGCCCTGCTGCCTCAAGAACTGTATCTGTGGAATGCACACCAGACTATTGTCACATCCAATGAATAGTTAGACATGCTTCTTGCTGAGGTCCATCCAGATCAAGCTAGAGAGCAAAACACGACAAATGAGCTGACATCCTTTCTATGCCGTCAAGTTTGGTTGATTGGTTGATTGTTGATTTTGAGGCGAACCAGCTCTGTAAGCCTATAGGACACCACAGGAAAGATTTTCTAAAATAAAGATCTGTGTTTCACAACGTTTTATTACCAACAAGTGATACTATATGAAGTTTCCTGATCAAGGCGGGTATTTAAATGATGCGTATAAATTTAATTAAATAATGAAAGGTAAATTAAGGTCTTTATCTGTACACATCTTGGTGCAAATACTTACAAGAAATATGGTTGAAGACTATAATTTTGAATAAATGTTAACTTCATTCACGGAATATAAATTGCAAGACACATTTACCGGATCAAAACGTCCCTCCAGTTACTGAACATTGTAGTAAGGTTCGCGTGCAGGTTAGAGATTGAAATGATCTATCAAAAGGCGCTTAATGAGAAAGGGCACATTGCGAGAAATGCTTTCAGGTGACTCTTCGCCCTATAATATGTAGGAGTGGGTAATATAAATAATGACCAATTCTAATCCGTGCACTGACTACCTCGTCCGTACCGATGGATCTTTAAATGGGATATCCTTAAGGTAGGTGTGACCACATGGAGCTTGGTATTGACATAATCATTTTATGATGTCTGCCACTTAACTCATAGAGAGTTTTGATACCAAGTTTAAATTCAGTGCATGGTGTTGTAGAATCAGATGGTTGCAGAGATACGGCTATGTTTGCTGTACGGTCTGCTCTTTCATTACCTTGAATACAGACGTCGTTGGGTAGCCAACATAACATTATATTGTGAGATGTACACAGCTTGGTTCATTTGATGAGAATATTGGTCAATAATGTATATTCCAACTTTCAATTGTGGAGTGACTGAAATACCGATAGCGAATCAGACAAGTTGATAAAGTTTAAAAAATGTTTGCTTTCGATATATTTTAGCGTAAGTTCTATATCCCTTATTTTGGTTGAAAATGTTAGGGTACCCTGTAAAAAATAATGATTCTTTGCATTGCGACAGATGTAGCTCATTCCTTTTAGTCAAAGGTCTTTAAATGGGACATCCTATATGTTCCCAAACCGAGTGTTATGGCTTGATGGGGCATTGGATGAATCACACTTGCTGATGACATTCTAGCTGAACTATAAACAACACAACCATAATCCAGTTTGGATCAAATAAAGTTTCTACATTCGTTAAGAACAACCTTTTTATCAACAGCCCAGTCAGTGTGTGTGATGAGGGTGAGATTTCTGTCGATAAAATACCGCCGTGGAGCCTATTCTTACCTTGAATTCTCCATTTTAAATAAAGTTTGAGATAAAAGTGAGTCGAGCCTCTTTTAGACCCACCTCGTAAAGGTCATTCGTTGTTCTCTAATTCCATTTTGTATAATAGGCCTTTTCCAAATCGAAAACAAAAAATAGCTACGAAATTTTTTCTCTAGATTAAAGCATCGCGAATGAGCGTTTCACGTTTAACCCGTTGATTGTTGTTACTACGGCCATATCGAATACCACTTTGGACAGGAGGTATTACATGGTTAGTCTCCAAATACCAAACACACCTTGCATTGTTCATAGCTTCCATCGTTTTACAGACTCAGCTCGTTAAAGCTATGGGACGGTTGATGATAGGATCTGTGCTATTCCTACTTGGTTTGGGAACAAGTATTACCGGAGCCTCTTTCGGGCTTTTTGGTGTATTGCCAGCGGTTACAAATATTTGAATTTTCAGCCCTAAGCATCTGCTGAAACATTAGATGATGATGAATTGTTATAAACAAATATCAGCATGTACATTTGGTAGATCATGTTTGGAGATTTGATTGTTAAAGTTTAGATGTTGGAAAGAGTTGTTGCTAGTCTCATCATTTATTATGCGGATCGTGATACATGCTTTCTTTATAAAGAATCTAGAGTTTAAAAAGAAACAAAGCTTTTCGATGACGTTCTCTTACATTGTTTAATTATGCGGCGAGCTTAAGCACGGATTTTGGGGTACCTACTTAAATAATCGGGCGGATGATGATTCTTAAATTTTCTCACTGCTTCTCGGCGTTGTCTAATTTTTTGTTTAGAGTCGTTAGTGAACCACGCCTTGTTGTTTTTCCTAAAGGTATGCTAGGCCTTGAGAAAGGATTCTTCTGCAATCTAAAGTAAATTAGATGTAAAATGTTGAACAGTCATCTCAGTCACGTATTGTAAGTAAAATGTTTGGGCGATGTGATAGTAGTGGCTCATTCGCTTCATCCAAACTGCTTTCAACTGGGTATGTTCTACAGGTTCCTAAGGTGATCCGTAGTTTGGTGGTGAATATGGGCAAGCACCTTCAAATGTGGAGTTCTGTTTGAACGATGTTCAGTATGGATCTAATGATGGTCATATAAAGGTTAAAAACATTATTTCGATCAACGCCCCAGTTAGTGTCCGCTGTTACATTAAATAAGGAAAGGTCTTTCATGCATATAGCCTTCAATTTTGTAATGTGTTGAATGAAGGTGACGTTCTGTCGAAGACTGTACCTAACATAATTAGAAATCTATGGCAGTTTGGAAATTTTAATCTTGTTATATTTTGTTGCTATTGTCTTTCGATTGTTTGCTTATGTTTGATAGGTAATATAAGTCATATAAGAACATCATCAACATATTTTTCAGCAATCAACATCAGGAGCCAAACTCATGGTAATGTTATTAATTTTTATATTAAAACATGTAACATAAAATCCTGCTTTGTCAATTATTGTACAGGATGATGTTTGTTTATATAGGTATCTCTGTTAAGTCAAATTTGACCCAGCTGGCCTGCTTTAATTTCCAGCGCAAAATGATGCTAGTGTTAACTGGGAGACTGGGAAGTAGTCGCAACTATGGAGGTCATCATTAGCCTCTGCATCATAATGCAAACACAGAGAAGGAGACCAAAGTATCAAATATATGCACGTACATATGTACCAGTCCCAGATGTAAATACGTCAGATATTTGGTGCTATATAGACAGAAATTATGTGTGGATGTAAATCGTTTACCTTTTCGCCACTATGATCTACATAACATTATATGGGCATTCAAATATATATAACAACAAAAGGGTTAGGCAACGCTCGAGAGAAGTTGTCCAATTCATTTGGTTGAGTTGGTGTTTGATGGCATATGAATGAACAAAATATAATAAATTGACGAAGAGCGATATATCCAATAATGGCTTGTAAATTTGTTCTAAAGTAATGTAACTATGAGGAACCTTCCTGTTCACATGAAAGGAAGCTCTTTCAGAAGCCCTGTCAACTTTTAGAATGTAGATGTTTGGAAAGGAGTAATTATCAGTGACGTCCGTGTCCTCTATTAGGTTCCCTCAGACACAGTACTGCCCGACAGTGCTATCTGAATACAGAAGAATATCAATGTAGTTGGTTTTAGCTCCTCGACAATTCTATTGTACGATGGTGTTCTTCGGTATGAATTAAAAGTAGAGCTGGCGTAGTAGTTAGATTAGGCATTACAAGAAAAGACATTTGTACGTGTTTATTAATCTCAATGTAGTATGAGTGTAATTTGTTTGTTTGTAGGTAAGTCTACCACATGGCCTGCTTCTTGACTTGGGCTCTGTCATATGGAAATCGCCTTCAACAGCGCTTACCAAGTCAAACTTTGTGCAGTAATTCTAGAAAGGATATAAAGGTTCCAGAGCGTCTGTAGTCAGTAGTTATCCAAGGTCTCTTAGTTCACGCATTGCAGTCGAGCGGTTTAGCTAAACTCCTAGGAGAGATTTCAAGGCAAACGTACAAAAGCTACATCGCCTATCAAGCCAGCGGTCAGCCATAAATTTTACATCACTGCGTTGATTCTCCCGCATCTGGTTGCACTAAGGTTAAGGTAGTTTGAGGTTAGGGTATTTTGGCCCGGTAAAGGCAAAAGCATTAACAATTGCTTGCCGTCCATTATAGCAAATGTTGCCATTGTGTGCACCTGTATGTGAAAGGGTAGTCAGGCTTAGCCTAATGATGTTAGCAGGAATTGTGCCTAGCTTAATTAGCATCTCCTGCATCCCATCGAGAAATTCAGCGCTATGGAGCTTGTGGTCGGCTGGTTTAATCTTCATTACTCATTTTAGCAATCATCGAATACGTTGGTGCTAGAACAAGAATATACTACTATTAACACGAGGGTGATTAGGCATATATCTAACAGATGTAAATCCCCTTATTGCGCTTAATTGGACTGCCCATATTCATGCTTTCTTTGAGCTTGTGCTGCTGGATTGTGACCAGATGCAGGGGATGTGAAGGAAAGCTAGCTACAATCCATGACGCCATAGAAAACATGAGATGGTATAGACTCCAGCTGCTGCACTTCTGTAGTCGGAGCACCGTGCTTTTGGCTGTCTCTGCTATATGCTTTGCCAGGCGTTGTTTCAGCACAGGCAGGTCTTTTCCAGTAGCAACTCTTCCTGGATGTTTCACTTGGTGTCATGTGACACCTCCTCAGCTGGCTTTGTACCGGATTATGCTGACGCATACATGATCAGTCGTATTTTTAATTTGTGCTTGTTAGACAAAATAAACATGCTCGTAGCTAAGCATGCCAGCTGTAATGGGTGCAACTATAACGCTGTACATCAATTAAAGGTGGTTGCTGATGTTCCATACAGACGTCTGGGTGATTGGATGTTTGCTCAAATCAATCACGAGACATTCTGAGCTATCAATAAGTACGAAGGAGTTTACAGCTGCTGTGTACAGTCCTAGTCCTAGCAGAGAAACCAAGAGTAGTAATTATCTCAGACCCCAGTTTAACCTCGTCTATGGTATAGATCTTTGTTTCCAATTCATCGCTCATAACTATAAGACTCCCAAAGATATGAGGTCAGCGTATGTATTCCTTATATGTGCCAGAAAGCACCTAATCAACTGCGGGTCATGATGCATTGCTTGTGTTGATTTAAAACAGGATACTTCTGGAATCGCGTGAGTGGCGTTAGCCGTCTTGGCAGTTTCTGGAGTCAATTCATATCAGTGTCTGGACAACATCCATGTGATATACATAGATCTTGGTTAAGTTCTGGACATGGCTGGTTGAGCACTTGACGCTGTTTAAGTGAAATAATAGTGGTTGATGTCCCAATTGATAGAGTCTGGCTGTTACAAAATATGAAGCCTTCACATCGCACTGTTGAGACCTTGAAAAGTTCCTTTCTACATTGGTAGATCTTAACGCAGATGCAGGTTGCAAAACCGCTCCTTTCTGAGTCAATCGTAGGCCCTTGCTCGACGCTAAGCTTCAATAATATTGTTTCCTCTTAATATGTCCTTAAATGCATCAGTGTCTTTACAATTAGAAGAGATGTATCCACAAAATGCTCTCGAGGGAGTCAGTCAATGTTGTTGCATCCGCGAGATCAAACGTATCCGATATTTTAAATTGTGTTTAATTGGTCCCAGTTTGCACTAGTAGTGGCATATGGTAAGTTGAGCATTTGTTTTCTTGATATAGTTCACAGACTCTATCCCCCATTACGTTTGATCATGTTAGCATAAAAACCACATCCTATGTCCAACAGGTGGATTATTAGTCTACGAAAGTAAAACTTGTATTACGTGACTATTATTTTCTGTAAATTCTCAAGGAGGATTCTTATCTGTTCATGGAGTTCTTGGTCAATTTTTCATTTCCGTCAACGCTGTCTAATTATTTAAACAGTAATAGTGACGGTGCTGGTGGCTTCACCACTCACTTCCAAAACTGTAATCCACTTTGTAAACAACGAATCTGAAGTAGTGTTTGAGCGGCTTCATTAATAACCATACCAACTACAGCTTTCGTTTTTCTTCCGTGGTCATGTAACCGCGATTAATAGTGTTCTAGTGACTAGATGTAGGCGATCTCGAATAGTTTGAACCACTTGCAATCCCAAATTTTTCAGCCTATCCGCAGCGGCATTATTTATGCTATCAGCAACTCACACTGCATCGTGTTTATCGATTCGGCACGCGTTAATGAGGCTTCGAACACCTTTTGTAAAACAAAGTCACCGAGGACAAGTTCGCAATATGTCACGTAAACGGATTTTCTCACGTGTACAACACTCATTTGAATTAGAAGTCTATGTAAGACTGTCATTATAATAAATTCCATGTCGGTCTCTAATGTTCATCTGTATCCGCAATATTTTGCTTCGAAGACCCACAACGTGCTCGTCTTGATGCATAAGGGTAGAACGAATATGGGTCAATCGATTATAATGACATGAAAGTTATATAGGTGCCAATTAATAGCACGTGATTCCACAGCAGACGAAAACCCAAGCTGTATATAAATCTGAGCAGGTACGCTTGTCGTTCAAGTCTGCTTTCATAACTACTGCACATGGCGTCACGTATTAAATTGATCTGCATCGTTGATGTGATTCAGACTATATCAGGCGCATTATGATATCTAGGTAATTCATACACAATTGATTACTTTCGGGAATATTTAGACCGACAAAGAACTGTTCTCAGTAATGACTGCACAATGCTAACCAAATATTGCGAGGATTCAAATGCTATGAGAGACCTAGTGTGACCGCATGTTTATTTTAAAGTCCTTACTGTAAACAACCAAATTCTTCGTCGGACATCATCAATGATTCAGGTATTATAGTCTGCACCTGAACGAACTATAGCCCAAGTTGATATGGTGAAAGTACTAGCAAGTTATTCGCGTCGAGTTCACCTAATGTTTGTGATGTTATATTAGACCAACTGTAATAAACTCGCAGCGACGTCAGTTCAAGTTCGAGTGCGACTGATTCTCAGCGGTAACAGGTGTAGATAAATTCACATCAGATTCTGGGATCCTTGATGAGATTTTGATCATAGAGTTAACGCTTGGGTTTGTATTTACAAGAACCTGTTGCTTCGCAGAATATATTTCACATAGCACATGCAACGCATCAATCGTATTGCCGTTGGTGCATTCAACAAGTTCATGCATCAACGTGCGATATGTTTTGCTCTACATGATGCCATTAATGAGCAGGCGCTGAGAAGCCGATGCACCCTCATTAATGAATACTAGTACATTGTTGCCCACACAAATTGATCCCAAAAGTGTTTCTAATCGATCTGTTCGGGTTATATAGCCCAGCAATGCAATCTCCATATTTCCCCTCGTCCTTTTTCTTCTACAGCCGGTGAGGGCATAGAACATCATTAAATTGCGATCGGTATATGTCTTGTTGTCGTTGCATTACAAATATCGCTCCTCAAAAACACGTTGTTGTTCTTGATCATCTACTAAATATTTTTTAAATCTAATCAAAATATTCGTTTCTTTTGGCTCTTGCTTTCGACTTTGCAGGTTTAGTTACACTGTTATCTTTATGCATCTGTTGTTCAAGTTCTTAATGCTTTGCTTGTGGAGGTGCAGCAAACACATTGCTGTGGAATGCACTTTCTTGGGGTATACGTGCTGCATTTCTTACGAATTTTGTTGCTGTTGTTGTCTTACAATTTCTTCTTTTTTGTTGTCTTAGAAACTCGTCTCTTGTTTTGTCCTTTAAATTTGTCTTCTTTTCTTTGTCTTGGCAATTTTTTGTTGTGGTTGTAATTGAAATACTGGTTGAAATACGTACTGTGTCATATAATCTCTCCATAAAGTTTTACTTTCGTCAACTGTTCCGCTCGTAAAAGCTTTCATCGATTGTTCATATTTACGCCGTCGAACCTCAGAGGCTTGTTCTATCCAGTAAACTCTTTAAATACCGTTTTATGTCATTTGGCGTTTTGATGTCATTTTTATCACATACCCACTACAGTTGTTAAGTCTGCGTGGAGTGGCACTTACATTATTTGCTAGCGAACCAGTTACGTTAAAGTATTGAATTGTTGTTTGCATCTGCGACAGTATTTGGGTGACACATTTGGTAACCTGGAAAGTTCCTCTCTAACGTATATAAGTACATGGCTGTCCTTTGCAATATTATCAACGGTTTCTCCAATTTCATCGATGTCTTCGTTGAGTTCCTCAATTACCTCTGGCAAACGCGTAATAGTCTCTGCAGTTAATCTTGTGACATTCTTCATATTCTAGATGCGTTTTAGTTATTTTAAGAATTGGACTTGGTTCGTCGCCTGTTCCCGATAGAGGTGCCATGAGCTCCAACGTTGCTCTTGTCGCTTGTTTAGTATCCTCCGTACTTTCTACGATTTCCAGCTGTGAGAGGTTCTCGTTCAGTTTTTCTTAACTGCAACATATCTTTGACACTTTTGCGGCCTTCTATCACATTACGAATCAATACCTGGTGTTCAAGGGCGTTTTTACTGGTCTAAGACATGAAAACACCAGTGGGTATTTTATATGATTGTTATGACTGTTAAAATATTATGTCTAAGCCCGCACTATATGTATGTGACACACGTTCGTATCTAGACCCATCTGTCAAATCAACGGTGAGAAAACTTTACTGGTCCTTAGTGCTCGGGGCAAACATGTCATAAAATGCATCCACAAGTAGTTAGCTGCACACCAGGTCCAACGACTGCTTGCAAGACCGTGCACCTCAAAGCCACGAAACATCATCATGCTACAGTTGTCACGAGATATTTTAGGCGTTGAGTCAAATAGATAATATCTCTGGCTTTGTCTCCGACTATTTGAAAATGTTCGAACGGGTGTGATTTGGTGCTCACGCATTACATCATCGTATACTACGAGAACATTTGCATTTGCGTCATAGGTGCTTCATCGATAGCAGAAAAGAAAACGATGGTGGTGGCATTGCCACTCAACGAGTTTGTCATATTGGCTTTGTCACTCAACTCTTTTTAAAAATATTTCAGAACATGATAACATTCTTTATCATCAGTCAGCGGCATAGTTATGAACAAAAGAACCAATGTCATTCATCATAAGATCGTACTCAATAACAGTTGAGATTTTCCTGATCCAGCAGGGACAATAATTAGTGCATGAAATGAATTTGGAAACATAGAATTGGTTCCATCGGAGCTAATCTTTGATGTATACGTGGTGCGTGCTCGGAAAAGTCAATGACAAAGAATCTTTGGTTTTTCTCAAAGTCGAGCGTTTCAAAATTTTAACATCTGTTGATCCTTTTCTTTTCTGTGATGCCATTGAATAATCCAATTATTGTATAGTTCAATCATATGTCCTTATCGCACAAATCACGTACTGCAAACCCAACTCGAATTCAAACACGTAATGGTAGAGCCGCAATGAAAGGGACATGTGATTAATGTTGGGCAAACATGTTCACGTATATTGGAACTTCTAGTTAAATCGGTGAAACCTTTGGTTCTCGTGAACCCAAACACTGGTTTAAAAATATCGGCGGTGATGTTGCTGCTGCATTAACGAGATTACCTGAAGCACCATGGAGTACATACTGTGGTGAAAAATACGTACCACAAATACAGAGTGCCTGGTACTCGTTTTGATGCACGAAATGAGTCTGACAACTAAGCAAAGATTGATGAACGTTCATGCTGCATGTTACCGACATGACCTTGTCTATAAAATATGAGATTATATCCCTGTACTTCAACGTGCCAATGTGGATCTCATGCGATAAATCCTACACTCTGAGAACAAATCGCAAGATGGATCATTGAAGGCTGTATGAAAGCAATTTTGAAGGCAAGGCCTCTAATGGAAAAAAGACCACTAACTAAAAGGAAACTATACTGATATAAACATGGATACAAGAATCCGAACATTATCAGAAAAGAACTACATTCGGCAAGTGTAGGGATAGGTGAAGAACCAGTGGAAATGTTAGCAAGTGAGGCAAAGATCACTTATTCTGCTGCACGAATATGGTTGGCCAAACAAGTGCTGTGGTAAATTTATCTACCAGTACCAGAACAAAAAATGTCCAAACATTTAATGAGGTTCATCAGGTTGGTATCTAATTTCTTCGACATGATCGTGTAAAGGGACATACCTACAAATATGCCTTAAATTTATCAATTTTGCTTGCAGAGAGTTCACGTCAATAGAGTAATCAATTGTCTTTGATGCATTAAAACGCATGTATGCATGTGGGTGGACCACCAACATGGCCACAAGTATTACAAGTCCATTCTAGTAAAGAGTAAGGATCTGTTACTGTATTATTAGTAAAACATCGAGTTCATATTCGTGTTCGACATGCCAATATACATCGTAACCAAATTATTGTGGAACAATTTAATTGCATACTCGAGGAACGGTTAGTCGGACATTAATATGGACATGAACTGTTAATGAAGCATCAGTCATAATACGAAATGGAGGAACCACTTCCTTTAGTCATTGCAGCATTGAATTATACACAATATTGGATTAAAACCAGCCGGTGCGATTCGACAAAAGTCTGTCACGGTTACTCAGAAAATGATTTCACATCCACTACCGTTGAAACCACTCGGAACCAATTTCGTTCGATATGTTATGCACTTTGGGAGTTAGAACGTGAGTAACGTCGTGATACTACCCCAGTATGGTCCGTCGATGTATTTACTACATTGAATCGGATTGATACTTCAAGACAACCAACAAGTTATCTTTGGGGCCTGCAGACAGCTCGACCTCTAACCATAGGGGTAGGGGTTAAGCTTCCTAGCATGACATTTGTGCGAGAAGAAATATAATTCGTTTTAGTGAATATAGAACTGCCACCAAAATATATTGTGATGCACTAGTGGGTGTCCTTGGACGTCATTCGTTGATTTACAATCATATGATGTCTAAACGCGTAGGTGATCACACCATCAGATATTATACTCTGCTTGGTATCACGCTTTGAGAAATTCAACTTGGAACATTGGTAAACTCATGCGATGTTTCCTACACCGTATGATATATGCCGTTTGCGCAAATTAACGTCGATCTTGAAGACTTTTCACGTACATGTCGTGGCGGAGATTCTTTTGCATAATAACCCATGGAATACCTTCGCCTTCTGATTGGCTTTAAAGCTTCCAGCTCCACCCGTGAAAACCACGATTTAATACATTTTACATCCCACACATTCTTCGATTAGTTTACCCAAGTACTTATCTCTAAACATGCCAACAGGCTTTTTAATTGGTGTTACTAAACAAAAGATTCTCTTTCGGAAAATCGCTGTTGTCAAATTCTTTTAATAAACTGGTTCATCAATGTCTGCGTACTCTATATTGGTTGTGATGTGCATCAGCGACGAGTCTGAATCCATGTACAACATATTGACACAATCCAAATACAATGGTTTGATCTTGTCGTAATAATAGTCACACATAAGCATCTTTGATAAGTCTTTCCCGGTTCATCCAATATAGGTTGGTTTTGTGAGTTTCAATTTCGATTTTTTTACTGTGAATTGCAAAATGCTCACCATCGCACATCTTTCGTACTTCAAATGCCGGGTTAGCGTTGAGCCTTCAAATGTTATTTTGTTCACTAATACTGACAAGGAGGACTTGATATGGTTTGCGCAGATTCTTCGTGGTTTTTTTCTCCAAAAATGGGAATGATCATAAGCTCAAATTCTTTATTAAAGTGTTTCCTTACCGCTGTGCGCAGATTCTTATTATTTCAACATGAGGCACCATCCAAGCGTGCTGACGTTATCCAAGCACTCGATGGATCTTGATTACACGCATTCCCAATCGTAAGTAATGCTGGATATTTCTCAAGTATGGCATATAATTGTGTTGGATCCTAAGACTTGGAAGAAGCTTACAATCAGTATATTTGCGTCCAGATTCATTCACGATTGCTTACTGGTACAGGGAGAGCAACGCACCTGGCATCGACAGAGCTTCAAGCGCTAAAGGGCAATTGTTGTGAGCCTGGTGAAACTGTCCTGCGAATTCTAGAACAACTTCAAGGAAGAATATGTGGTAGCTGCTACTTTTGTAATCGTGTACGTAAGTGACTAGCAAAAATTCAGTGGGATCAATCAACGAAAATCCACCGAGATGGAACCATAACGTTGTATCATCGCCCGTTTATAAATAGTATTGGTATTCAAATACAGGATGTAGCTGTTAAGGGCAGCAGGAAATATCAGTATATGTTTGGACTGTTTGCGCTCGCGTATGTGTTTCGCCATTAAAGTCTCGCCTCAAAGTGAGCTCTCAATAAACTGATGTTGGTCAATATCGCTATGCAATTCCAATCCTGTTTTGCTTTTTGAAAACAACGCATCCCAAGACACTCTTGAGATGATAAGTAATTTGCAGGATCGAACATATAAACGTCTATGGCATTGTCACGAATGTTTTAAAATCAGAGTGCAAAACAAGTCGGTGCGCAAATACAAAGCGTGATAATAACCCATGTTTTGCATGCCTACCAGACTTTATTGCGTTTTCATAACCTTTCTGAAATACTTTCACTGACAGACATGCATAAACAATTCAAACGGTGGCAACTAAGCTTCAGTAAACTTGTCCCAATTTCTCATGTACTCGTATGTATGTACACCTTTCCTCATTTACAAGTCTGTCTTGTTTTCCAACGCTAGATTGCTCACTAATTTGTTACAGGACGAATTCAGAAATTGTAGCAAAACAGTGAACTGCAAAAGTCACAGTTGAAACGTCCTGTATTTTCCATGTTGTTGGGAACAACACATGCAGGTAGTTTTCTCGCCTTGGCTACTGCTATCATTATTAAATAACCTTCGTACTCACTCAAGTTATGAATCACTACATGAAATTTTGTTTATTTTGGTAAATTCGTAATTGAAAATTGCCTGAACTGTATTTGGCTCCTCTATACGCGCCAGTGAAGTGACACTGATTACAGACTTTGGAACCGGTACTTCCAGACGCGGTGGAAGTTAAAGTTCCTTCACAGATCAAGCAATGAGTCGTTTAGGAAAACTCACAGATGTTTTTGTTAGTTACAATCATATCTGTAGGAGAGATGTTGTCGAATAGATATCTCTGTAACCTAAAGTTATTTAAGAAACAACTTAACTGAATCCCGTCCATGATACAACATGGGTGCCTCAGTTTACCCGTTGCATCTGACAACATATAATAGAAGCAGCATGAGACTTGTTCAGCAACTTGAGTTGTTTTATGGTCGCTGGACGTAAACACATCTTGCATTAGAACGCTGATCCCACCACAGCAAAAATCATGGTGTGTGTGCAGTTCTTTCATCTTAAATACATGCATGCAACTTCTGCAGAAAGATTTTTATATGTGTTAGGTCTGTCGGAGAAGCAACCAGCAAGATTTGTTAATCATATGTAGTGAGATAGCGGCTCTTAACTAATCATATAACTCATGAACAACAAATCAATCATAGTTCGTTCACGCTGTCCATATGGGCATAGTGAAAGCGGATAAAAGCATTTATCCCAAGTAAACACATCAACAGCAATACCTGAAATAATTCTTTCACATTTATTCAGTGTGGCCTTAGTAACCTGCAATGGAAATTCTGTTTCACCACAAGTAAGTTCACCCAGTTAATTTTAAGGTTGCTCTTGATTATTACTCGTTCCATATAACGCTGACAAAGCATCGAATATCAGAATTCTTTACATTAATAATTAAAAATGGTGAAATTCCTTTGATATAGTATGTAACGAAATACTTAATATGTGAAGATATGTTCTGAACATCGGTCAAGAGTCCATCCTGATCCTCTCTTGTCGTATTTGTCTAACGTCCTTTAAATTCCTATATCAATTTCATCATTGCTAGCCTTGGCTGCTTTACGGTCAGTGTTGTTCGGGAACCGCTGTAAATCTGCAGTGTTGTAAGTTTAAATCCTTGTCCAATGACTTGGATTAAGTGGCATAACCAATAAGCACTGAGGATAATATCTGCTTTAACTCCTGAGGAAGGATCAGAGCTTTGTGACACATTTGAAACACTGATGTGATTCCAGAAATAATATTTTATACTACCCGTTGAGCGTCTTTGCCTGGTTTGTATGTGTGTGGGATAATTCACACGTGTTATTTAATTCACCACCACGCGTATGAATCTAAAATTCCAGTACTTGTGGTTTCTGTGTTTTCCCGAGCATGTTCAGCAGCTTCAGTAGGAATAACAGATGCAGTGCAATGGTGTTTTGTTCATCTTCAATAGTAATATCTTCAATAGTAATGCAATTACGGTTTTGAACATCCTCCCAATCACGACTTAGTTCATCCTCAAGCACGCATAATAATGCAAGTATATCATCTGTTTTCGCACCTCTTGGTATTTGTGTATTATGCTCACATGCAAATCGTTTCAGTTGTTGTATTGTTGTATTAGCATTCTTTTCTTATTATTAAGCATTGTGGTATTAGCAACCGATGATGGATTATCTGGAACAGCATATTGATCCAGGGCAACTATGCGTCTCAATAATTCAAAGAGGTCAGCTTTTCCCATACGACTTAGTATTTGTATGCCACACTGTTTAACGATTTGTTTCAGCTGATGAACACTTGAAATGCGTATATAAGTGGAAATCATTTTCTATTTAGAAAGTCCGTCAATAAATTGTTTTAATTTGT
>JAECUM010070549.1:0-15663 GCA_016617855.1 Megalonaias nervosa | reverse complement strand
GAGATGATTCCACCAATTAAAGCAATTTCTGAAAATGAGTTCCAAATGTAAAATTAACTCTAATTCGGATTTGAATTTTGTAATACGCTCTCGATCAATTATTTATCATAAATGCGGTGGCTGATGTATGGCAGTAAGTTTACGTAGTAATCATTTTCTATCAATTGCAACTTAATAGCAAGCGAAAAAAATCATCAGTAGAAATACATTTTATCCTAAAAGCAGATGACTTAAGCCGAAATGGAAATGTTCTGTTAATTGTTTGTGATTAATTGTTTTATTTTTTTAATCACTGTTGGTGATTCTTTAATTTACGGTCAATTTTTTTTTCTTCAAATTTACGGCAAAAATAAATGCATGAATAAATAAATAAATAAATGCTCCAATAGTAGTTTGTCGAGGTATAACAATATGAGTTCCACCTGTAATCATTTGCGGTTGGGAATTAAATTCAGTATTCGCGGAAATTGGAATGATATATTCTGTGGTGTAGTGCTAAACAAAGAAGTGAGAAAACGCATTAAAGAAGTGAGGGAACGCATGTTCCTTAGATGCCCGGGGGTGGGGGTGTGTGTGGGAGGGGGGTGTCAAGGGCAAGAAAAGTAAGGGACCGCGCAAAAAAGTAAGGGAACATCATTCCCACAGGTTCCCACAGCACTACACCCCTGGATATATTTGTTACAAAGCAAAATATTTAACAAACAAGTAATTATCAATAGTTATAACTGCTGATATACGACTATCGTCATAGCATATGGTGCACGAAAGGGGTCATTACCGACATGTTACCGTTGTAACTATATCCAAGTATACACTTACAGACTATCCCTTTTGTTTCTAGCAACTTTCTGAAATACAAGAATAACTTTTGCAGACATGAACTGAACCCACTTTTTACAGTTGGTCACTCCTTCTCACTTACTAGTTTTTACCACAAAGTTAAGCATATTTTACTTGTTGACGATTAAACATAAACACAGAAACCGAAAATGCAAGAAAGCAGAATGGCCGAGTTTATTAAAATTATTGATACCGGTAAAATGGAAGAGATAGTAAAGAAGACTCAGGATGCACATAACAGTATATGGTCCATATATTAGAATGATATCAACAGCTGATATTCACCAATCTCAGCACTGTTTAATGACAAAGCTTCAGAGTGTTTGGTAATAACCATTAGCAATCCAGTTTGTAACAAAAATAACAAACAACGCTTTGGAACTAAATTACAAAAGGCTAGCAGAATATATCACCATGCAGAATGTATCCATAACAGCAACCAACCACAAACAGATAGGACAAATCTTATCCATCCTGATTTGAGTTTATACAGATCATTCCGTCCATTGTAATCTTGAATGCCATTAACTTTTGCATATAGTGAGCACGCGCATCATTTGGTAATATATTTGCATATTATGCGAGTTCATCTCGTTCCTTTGCTGCCAAAGTGGCTCTGCACGCCCTTAATTGTGATGTCATACGGGGCTGCAACGGTAATATCATTGTTGTACCGATAATATCCATGGTCGTAATGCCAACATTATATTTGACCATTCCAAATGGAAAATAAATGTTACAACAAAAAGAACTACAATTGCAACGGTAAATATAAATTGTTTCAAGAACAAAATATACCGATACAACAATAAAACAAAATATTGCAACAACCAATAATGTCATGTAACCGGTATTTGAATATCCTTGCAACGGTCGGTGAATATCATTACATCAGCTGCAACGATACCAGTGTTAAAAAGCACGTTGGTAAATTTTATCGTTGCAGCAGCAAAAAAATTACATTTACACCAAAAACATGTGGCGCTGCTACGATGTCTGGATACAATTGCAGCGGAAGCAATAGTTTTGACCCTTTGTGTACACCATGATCATGCGCAAATACTTGCCTTCGCATCCCTAATCCAAACGAGATGAAATCTGTGATTTCGCGACGATAATCAAATTAAATAGAAATAAATATTATTGAAAATAATTCAGTGTAATAATGCATATATATTAATACAGTTGTGATGCAAGAAAATAAAGATTCCTAACTTTGAAGTTCCACATATCTTTATTGAGTCATTGTGTATATACGTATTTCTCTCTCTCTCTCTCTCTCTCTCTCTCTCTCTCTCTCTCTCTCTCTCTCTCTCTCTCTCTCTCTCCGGTAATTTGCTTTGAATTATGGTGTATTCTCTAATTCCTCTTACTCTCTTAAGTAGAATGCCCAAGTCACGCAAAAATAACATTTAATCCTTCACAATTTATCGTGATGTGCTGTTTGGCAACGCACTTTACTCCAACTGTATTGGCACTACATAACCTGCACGTGTTGCTGTGCCGTAAAAAAATAAAAGAAGCAACTCAATACAGGTTATTGTTCTCACAAACCATTACACTGGACTCGACGCAATGAGCTCTTCTAAACAATCGACAGACTTACTGTCCTCTGTCAAAAACTGGGGTGGTGAAGACTAAAGTAATCTAGTATACTTCGCCCTTTACGACGTTTCTTTACCGCTCATTCGGTTTTCTCATTGTCCATTTCGGTTGGTTTTGTGCGTTTAAGGTCATTTTTCAGCACATGATAGGCTGACTGTACATGGCGGCCTGTATATTTAGTGGAGGAAGAACACCGGGAAGCACTACCGACCCACTGGAAGCTACTTGGAAGCTTTCTGTACATACCCACGCTGTTCGAGCTGAGACTCGAACCCACGCAGGCAGAGATGAGATGTGAGTAATTTTGTAAAAAGCGAACGTCTTAGACCTTTCAGCCTCCCGGGTTCTGTTGTCCATTTCGTGTTGTTTGTCTGAACTCATTAAACAGCACAGACAGTTAGTTCATCAAATTGTAATCAATCTCTACTCGTATCAATTATTTATATCTTCTCATGTAGCGGAATTCTCTTCATTTCCTTATCCCGTGTATATAGCACACAAAAGGAACTGTATAGGGTAGAAGAAAGAAAGAGAAAACAACTAGCGCTGTAAATTTTAAGACTCGAGACTGATATGAAGTGTCGTCGTATCAGTATCAGCAAATTAGAGTCTCATGTCCAACCAGAAGTGTTGTCGTACCCAGGCTTCGTGTTGGACGGCTGATGGTCGTCCTTGTATAGGCAAATTGTCTTCTCAGATACTCATTTTGAAGACCATTATATGTAAGCATCTACTCTCTATAAATGATATTTTAAGTTGTACAAATCTTGACATACCTATTAAACATAACATGTTTCAGAAAATAAAATACTCATATTTTATCAGTAAATTTAGTCATGTGTACCGAATTTTGCGCGCATAAAGAATGCAAACATCTGTACTCTCAGTAACACTATTCCATAGAGGCTAATATGCATTTTACGAACTATAACCATATTAGATAAACTTCATGTACATAATACCCTTGAAATGTTACCGTGACAACGGTCGCTAAATTAAAAGCATACTGAAAACAGAATTGATTTTTCATTTATTGTTTAAGATTAATGTGAATCATGTTTCGAACCCGTAAGTTCGTATGCTTTTTTATATCAGCTATTTATTAATTCTTTTAAATCAGCGATGTTGATTTATTTTTATTTACTAGTAAAGAGTCAAACTGTTTTCAACATTCTTGTTAAATATACACACATGTGCAAACTAAAACAAGCAATTAAATGTAAAACAAATGCCAGAAGCTTTAATACATACCTGCCATGTTGCCTGCTTTCTGTGTTCGCTTTTACCTTGCCTGCAACAACAACAAAAAACAAAACAGTATATACAATTCAGTTTGAAGAAAAGAGAGTGAAATTTTGCCTTGTCTGTAAATTGGATATTTGATTCATGCAGATCGAATCTAATCCAAGAGTCTTATCGTTCGAATTCCAGTTTCTTACAGCAATATTTAACCAGTGAGCGATGCCCAGGGAAGTCTGCAAGGTAAGAAAGTACACAAGTAACTTACCAGCTCCTTCAACGCCCGTCTGGTTTATTACTCATAACGATTACTCAGCTGGAATGCGTCCAATATTTCTATTGGCGTATATGAAAAGCTAAATATTGGAGAAATGTAAACCCAGATCCGCTGCCAGTCTATATATCTGCAGATCGTGGTTCACTCTCTTCGTTAAAAGCCAATAATCAACGAGAGTTTGAATCCCATCCCAGCGTAATATCCAAGCACAGGTCATGCATTTGGATGGTAGGGTGAAACTGTACATGTATACAAATCGCTTTTCATTTTGTCCTGTTCGCAAACAATTTGCATGATATGCATAAAACTGACTATAGCAAAGTGTGCCTCGTTTTGATCAAAGCCATTACTCTTCAGAAATTTCCAGCCAACCAACATCAAAGTGTGTAAAGTCCTTATAAAAAGTAATGCATCAAAGAAATAAAGACGGTTCTTGATATAGCTCATCTGGTTTATATTACTGCAATTGACTACCGGTGTACATTTTGGCATTCTTTTGTAGTTTTATAAACAAATAGAAGTAAGTAATCCGATAGGGAATCATTACATATTATTCAGACAATCTGAATTATACTAAAATCAGTAAAGAACAGCATTGGCGTCACTAGGGGGTACGGGGGTGGGGTGGGGGTACGGACCGCACATGGTGACACCATCAGAGGGGGTGACACCAAAATGACTGTCTATAAAATTTTTGAATTTTTGTGAAGGAAGGAGGTCCATGCGGGTGACACCATGAGTTACCGCACTGGGTGACACCAGCCCTAATGACGCCACTGAAGAACAGTGCCGATATACAAAAATTCTGTTTATTAACAAACTTATCCAAGGCCAGGTGATAAATCAACTAATTTATATGCAGAATTGTTGCTCTTAATAGGACCCAACTATGATTTTGCTAATATAAACATCATGTCCAAAAAATTTTCAAAACCTGAGCGACGAATTCAGCCAATCATACACCAGATCATCCCATTTATATTCGATGATGATGCTCGTAATTCAACTCGTTCAAGGTCAACATGATGTAGGCATACATACCAGATTTTAAAAAATAAAAACTGCGGCCTTGATAGCCATACCAATATCCATTAATCAGAAAAAGGCCTAGATGGACATAACAAGATCCATTAATCAGAACAGAGGCCTTGATAGCCATACCAAGAATATTTAATCAGAAATAAGGCCTTGATAGCCAAAACAAGATCCAATAATCAAAACTAAGTCCTTGATAGCAATAACAAGATCCAATAATCAGAAAAAAGGCCTTGATAGCCAAAATGATATCCAAATAATCAGAACTAAGTCCTTCATAGCCATAACAAGATCCAATAACCAAAACTAAGGCAATGAGTTATTAAAATGCATGTTTACGTAACAAGAATAATAAACTTTCTAACTTCTGTTTGTGAACGTCGCCCCTAAAGTGGTGAGATGTTTAACGACCAGATGCCAGATCATATCTCTAATATATGCTGATGCTATTAACAATAATGCCGAAAGTGGCAACAAGCTTGACGATCAGATGACCGATCATTTCATTAATATATGCTGATGTTGCTTACCATTCAACTGATGCAAGAATCTTATCATGCATACCAATTTTTTTTTTTTACAAGAAATGGAAAAATGGTCATTATGGTGGTAGCATGCCAACCAAACCACACACCATATCCCCTCATTAACACCGAAGATGCCACTGAGAATCAAATTTATTTAGATTTTGATAGTATCTTATTACGTACTAATCGTCACAAAAATGTGTCTCTAAAGATAATCTTCTAAAATAATTACACATTTAACCAATAAAATGTTATTAATATGTGCAGATGTCGTTAAGAATCGAATTAATGCATACTTTGAACGATAAAGGTCTCTTTACTAAGGTTCTGATCAAATTTTGTTATGACATACTAGTACAAGCTTGTTGTGTGAGTTAGGGGGTTGGGGAGAACAAGCAAGATCACCCTATGAATATGCGTAACCTCTGGATCATCAATAAGCACATGTCACTAGAAACAATATTACCTCAGTAATATGTGTCAATGTAGCTTGTAGATCATGATCAAACTCTTTCGTGATCTGGATAATAGTATATGTTCCAATGTACGAAGTTTGATCAAAATCTGTTCAAAACAAATATAGACTGCAATAGTAACCAGTTCAACAAATCAGACGCCATATTACCATATTATATGCTCATAACAGTACTCCGTAAAAATTTTGATGATTTTAGACTATATAACAATTTTTTTTTAAAATCAGAATATTCGTGTTTGATTCTCTAAGTTACTTTCTGTCTCAGTAGAGTATGGTAACAAGCAATTACTCATGGAAACACGTCCGACCAAGAACAATAGTGTAAGTTCATTTGGACATGCACCGGTTTAACTCACAGAGAAAGCAAGAAGAAACATGCTAGATAAACATTTGTGTTCCTTGTATTACCAATTAGTAAATGAAATGGGGGATGAAAAACTCCATGTAATGCCATTGTAACAGGTAAAGTCCATTCTCTGTATTTTTATGAAACTAGTGCCAGTGTCCTTAAATCGTAAATAATAATAATAATAATAATAATAATAATAATAATAATAATAATAATAACAACAACCTTTCTGGCACCAAAAGACACTAAGAATAGCAAACCAGATTACCAACATTTACACCAGAATAAATGGTGGACTTTAATACGATGTTGCTTTGATGTTAAACCCATTCACTTCCCTCTAGAGTAAGGGAACAGAAGCTGCTGTCAATAAACTTAATTTTATCTAAGGAACAGCCTGATATCAGTGTTTGCGATCCAAAACTTTGTTTACTAATTCTGAGAAACCAATTACCAATCATCAATAGTACGATGTGGTAAGGCACTGACCATTTCATTTTTAGAACGGGTGTGTTGTTCTTACAAGTCGGAATGTTTTGCTCTGCAACATTTGTGATTGGGATTTAAAAATAATTATTTTGTAACAGAAGTCGCACCTAATAAAAAGAAATGGTCAGGCCCACGTTTGTCATAGAATACGAACAAACAAAAATTGTTCGTTTAAATTCCAACTTATATCGGTCCAAGTTCTAATGTGGAACTTGAAATTCTGATTACTTATAATTTGCCTTTCTCGCATTATTTTGTGTCCAAAAACCCAACAAATAACCATGCTTATATGCGTAGACGTAGATGAGCCTTTATTAAAATGGCCAGCATTAAGAAAAGCATGTAATATAAACTTATATAAGAGTTGGTAATGAGTTCAACACTATGGTATATGTGCCGCGATTCAGAAATGTTAAAACTTTCGTCAGAATTGTTGCATTTACTTGCAATCAAAAGAGTTTTATAAAAATGTTCTTAAATGCTTTTTGAAGTTGAAAACAAGGAGATTGTTTATCTCCAACATCTCTTTTTGAAAAACGTGTCAAACATTTCATACATATTTCCCGAACTCACTCTTTGCTCCTGTCTTGTATTCGTCCTCAGTTCTCACTGTAATGTTGCCAGTGTAGACAGTTCCTACTTTCCCTAAGTGTCAGAGTTCAGATAATGTTTGCTGTATACCTTATGAAATTGGCGTATATATCGACAATGTTAGAATATATATATATATATATATATATATATATATATATATATATATATACACACACACACACAAAGTGTAAATGAAAATAATCTCATCGAGTGTGCCGTTACAAGTTCTGCAATTTCAAATCGTGAATGTGACCATTTCATATTATTAGAAACATTTTGCAATATGTTAACAAATCTCGGCCTACAATGTATTTTCCTTTCTTCTTTCTTTTTATCTCTTTTGTTCCAGGAGGTTTTCTTAAATCTGCAGACTTCGTCATAATGTAGCTAAGAATATTAACATTTTAGTGCATCTCATACACTCTACTTATGTCATCAGATTCTTTCTTTCTTTCTTTCCTTCCTTCAGTGGTTAGAGAGTCCGCCTCGGATGCGGGAGGTCACGGGTTCGAACCCTGGCCGAGTCATATCAAAAGATTTATAAAAATGGTACTAGAAGCTGCATCGCTTGGCGCTCAGCATTAAGAAGTTGGTGTTAGGACTGGACGGCCTGGTGTCAGGATAATGTGACTGGGTGGGACATGATACTACATGTCTGCAGCATGTTGCTTCGGTGCTTAGACATCAATATAAACTGTCACACTGCAGACATCTTTGCGACATGACTGAAAAATTGTTATAGCTACGTTAAAAATCCAATCACACTTTCTTTCTTTCTCTCTTTCTTTCTTTCTTTCACCTGGAGGTTATCAGGTTTATTTGACTAAACCTGCAATACCGATCTCTAGTAAAGATCATCAGTTAGTTTATAGAACAAGTTCCTCGGGTCCTGACGGCACGAAAAAGTGCTTAGGCATGTTCAATGAAGCTGTTAAGTTGTTGGATCCTTATTTTCGCCCCAGGAACGATTCCGAGCTTTAATAATCAAAGCTGAAGATTTTCTTGAAATCGGATTCCAGGGAACCGTCTCTCAATGCTGCTGTTCGTACCAGTGGTATGTGATAAAGAAAATTCCTAAACTGTACTTCAGCTACAAGGTTAGCCTTGAAGCTACTGATTAGAATGCAAGCTACTGATTAGAATGCCAGCTCCTGCACCAAATAACACTCACGGGTTTAAAGTACAGTTTCTTCACTAAATAGCATTCACGGGTTTAAAGTACAGTTCATTCGCCATATTATAAGCTCTTATTTAGAAGTCTGAAAAGTCACATTATCTCGAAAGTATATACAGTATAATCAAGTCCAGAATATCCGAGTAATAGTGTTGTATTTAAAACACGTTAGATCAACCCCGTAATCGGTTTAAAGCAAACTCCATGTTGTTTAAGTATCGTTAAATGAATTACACTATGCCAGTCGAATAAAGGGAGTTAGGATGAGAAAACATTATTTAATTGGGCTTACTAAATGATTAAATTCGGCATATCCTGCATAACAGAGATCTAACATTCACCAATAAAATTCGTGTTCCGCTGACCTTTGAAATTCTTTGTCCACTTTTTTTTAATAGCCTATCAGATAAAGTGTGTGTGTGTGTGTGTGTGTGTGTGTGTGTGTGTGTGTGTGAGAGAGAGAGAGAGAGAGAGAGAGAGAGAGAGAGAGTCATCGTTAGCAAACATATTTTCCAACTGACATTTTTTTCACTTCAAGCACTATGAAAGTTGCAATTTCATTAGCGAGTCAGAAGGTCAACAGAACATGACCTGGCATCGGTGTCTGAGATCTACTAGTAGAGATTAATTCGAATCAGACTGACGAAAGAAGTACAAGATACAATTAAGCAAGGCTGCTGACCGTAACATACTTTCGTTGAACAATAATATGAATAGATACCCAGCAGAAATATTTGACTCAAGTAAATGTAATAAATAACTCATCAGATAGGTATGATAACAATAAATAAAGTAAATTCTCCACTTGAGGCGTTACAAGAAATAAGACTTTTTAGTAATACAAATTTCTTGATGACAAACAATCAGCACATTAGACACATGAAAAAAATCACATTTACTTCAAAGCCGATTTCTGTTTGCTAAGTTTTAAGGTTACGAAAATCAAAATATATTTTCTCATTTCAAAATTTGTACTGCTATCCCTAAATTGCCCAGATTACACGTACATTAATCGTCAAATATCCATCTGATCCTGTTTGTTTGAATATTACATTTTCAACTGATATGACGTAGGGTCTCTACCTAAAGAAACAGATAGATCAAACTCCACCATGGACGTAATTTTCAATGCCAAACTATTATAAATAAAGGTTTTAAACAAAAACGTGGAAAACATGGGGCGTCAATAAATGTGTCATTATAGACAGAAATAGAGAACGAACTTTCTAGGCAGAGATAGGAAAATGGTGCCCGTTGATATTCACGACCATTCTGTGCCGAATACGTTTTTCAAAAATATAAATGAACATAGAGATAAAAGGTTATTTTCAAATATTATTTCAGGAAATGCTAAATGAACATAATTATAAATAATAAATGCAAACCGTGGTATTTTTCTACCATGGGGAAAAAGTACGTTTGAAAAATAGATTATCATTGATAAATGTACTCAATAATTTCAGGTCACACGTCCATATTGGTCTCGTTTATTTGTCATGTTTTGTACTTCTATGCATATGTAACATATACCTGTAAACAAGCAGGATGTTATTCACACGAAAGGTTGACAAAGATAATGGTGATTAACCGCAATTAAGACGAGGCGTAGAACACTTGAACGAACAGCTTCTGAATATGCTATTGTAGGATAATAACGATAAATATTTCTTGCATGTATCTTGGACACGCGTAACCCTGTGTCAGTGTTTACTGCATCCAGGCATCGGCTGTGTGAGCTGGAGGTTTATTTTAATGACCAATCTTTCGGTATAGACATTGAAATGACTCTATGAGCTTGGGGAGCTCATGCCAGTCAATCTTTCAACATAGACATCGAAATGACTCTAGGAGTTTGGGAGTTCATGCCAGTCAAGTTATTAGTATCTTGTTGATTTCATCACAGATAGAGCAAGTGCCATCCGCATAAAGCAATATTTTAGGTTGCAGAATCGTAAAAGTGACTATCTTTTTTTAAAAAGCTAATCAGTCGTTTTCTGTGTTGATGGCAGAGATAGGATCCCTAAACAATTTGGATAAGTTTAGAAATGATATACGATATAGAGTCAGTTATAGTGAGAAGTGGATTCAGCTTTTGTTGACATTAACCGTGGAATTCGATGCAAATTATTAGATCTGTTATAAACAGTGGATTTAATTTTTATAAACACTTGCGATGGTTCAGTGAAATTTATTCAAGGCTACACGAGAACTGTGGCTTTAGTTGTTGTCCACATTTAACCTGGATTTCGGAGAAATTATAAGATTCTGTTTAACAATAAAGGGAGATTCGATGTGTACGTTGTTGTAGTGGATTCGATTAAATGATACATCTATTTAAAACCGGAGTAACGCTCTGCTGGATGAAAAGAACTTCCATAGATTCAAGACAAGACCTTTTATTCCTTTTAACTGCGAAAAGTTTAAACCACCTTGATATGCTTCAGCGATAGCAATATTTTCAAATTAGCTGCTGTGGGTTTTTTTTTTGGTGTGGTTTTTTTGTGGGTTTTAACGGCACTTTTAACACATTATTGACTATCTCATGCTGAGGAATGGGAGCTAAGTGCCTTTCATAAAGATACAGAGGTATCCGCCCTGGCTGATGTGGTGGATGTGTTGGATGTCTACTTGACACCATCTTCATTTAGGACCAAGGAGGGGACTATAAGCAGTCTTCTGGTGAGAACACCATGTTGATATGACTTTCTGTTTTGGAGTTGCAACGATAACATAATGTTCAAGATGGATGCCAAAGTGGCCATATTCGATATCAGATTGGCACCATTTCTATTTAGTATCAACTAGACACCATAAATAGCACTTTGGAAATGCACATTGTCCGTATGAGCAGCCATCTAGGAGAAGTAGTGATAATAACATTTTCAAGATGGCCATTGAGGCAGTCATATTAGAATCGGATTGGTACCATTTTCATTTACGAAAAATTAGACTTGAGATGAAGTCTTTTAACGAAAACCACATGTTGATACAACTATTCATTCAGGGGAAATAGTGATAACAAGTGACCACAGAGGCACACATTAAATGCTTGCATGGCACCATTAGGATCGATTAGACAACATAAGAAGTTATTTAGTAAAAAGCCCAAGCTGATACGAAAATCCATTCTGGAGGAGTAATGATAATATTTTCAAGAAGGCTGCTGTTGTGGCCATCAGATCGACACCAATTCCATTTTGGACACACACACACACACACACACACACACATATATATATATATATATATATATATATATATATATATATATATATATATATATATATATATATATATATGTTTTGTTCTGAAAACCCCATGACAATCTTACAATTCGTTTAGAAAAAGTGGCCATAAATTGATCTTCAAGATGATCACTGTTCACCGTGTTGTTCATATTAGTCACCAAATTGGCACCATTTTCATCTACGACTAGCTAGATATGATAAGAAGCCTTTCAGTGAAAACCCCATGTTGGTATGACCATCCATTCAGAAAGATTAACAATAACAAGATTTTCAAGATGGCCACTTTCACAGCCATTTGACCATCAAATCGGCATCAAGTAGACATCATAATAAATCTTCTGGGGAGAATCCAATGTCAATATGACCTTCCATTCAGGAGGAGGAGCTATGATCTGCCCCAATTTCCTTTACGACCAACTTAACATCATACAAAATCTTTAAGTGAAACCGTTGATATGATAATGGATTCAGGTGGAGAAGCGATTATAAGGTTTTCAAGATGGCAACTATGGTGGCCATATTTGATGTCCGGGCGGCATCATTGTCATTTACGACAATCTAGACCATGAAATCGACGTGTGTGTGTGTGTGTGTGTGTGTGTGTGTGTGTGTGTGTGTGTGTGTGTGTGTGTGTGTGTAAAGATTCATTGCAATCCTTCAAATAGTTTGGGAGGAGTAGCGATAACAAACTCGTACTAGACCATGAGATGAACGTGTGTGTGTGTGTGTGTGTGTGTGTGTAAAGTTTCATTGCAATCCTTCAAAAAGTACCGATAACAAACTAGTGCGTACGGACCGACGGACGATGGACAACAGACCATCTCATAAATTATTCTTGTCTGTCACAATTACAAAATAAAATCTGATGATTTAGTTTTTCTTGACATTTACCATGTATTTTGGTAAATATTTACCCCGATTTAGCTTTTGTTGCCACGGAACAGATATAAAGGTGAACCCCAAACACACAGTTAGTTACACTGAAAAGAATAAATAGTAAATCATTCGCGAATGAGGGTGTGGGTCTTACACCAGGTTCATCATCTTTACACTCCACGGGGTTACTAACGATGCGCCCACTAAACAAAAATGAGGTCTGTTATAGTCTTGGTAATTTTACGAATCAGCATTTTAAAACAGAGAAATTTGTATGTTCATCACAACCGTACCAGTTATGTAATTTTGATGAGGAAGCCCGAAAAAATAACTCATAGACTAGATCATTTGTTCAGGAAATTAAACACAAGGTTTAAAATAAAGATGTACTGCAGTTTCAGAGAGGAAACATTAATGACATTAATAAAAAACAATTAAATCTGCTGTAAAAATTTGCCTGGGCAGTACTCTAAAGGACAAGAGCTGATACGTAGCAGCATCCTCGTTTTTACATTCCATTTCTTCCTCACTTTTGTTCAGTTCTGTATACTCAAACTCATGTTTCACAATTAATCCGTTGAAGTTTTCTTGTACATTGAGTGACACAGTAAGCAAACTATGTTCTTTTTAAATTTTGAATTCGTTTGAAAGAAAACTTACGCTTCTTCAGTTCAATTTTAAATCTGTTTTAGCTAGACCTTGATCAACAATATTAAGCTGTTGTATTTTATCATGCGGTTTCTTTTAGGTTTCTATAATTGCATTCAAAGATTTAGTAGATCTTAGCGAAATTAAATCATCAAGTTTATTAGGGTGTTCGTTTTTGCCATGTTTCATTAAGTGTGAAGGCAATATGCACACTGCTTGGTTATTTCTCATAGTATCTACTTAAAAAAAGAAAGCATGTGCTAAATCTCACAATAGACGACAAAAAATTTCAGTAAATGATACTTTTGGAGACTACATGTACCAAAGTACACCGAATTGTCTTTCTCGGACAGCAACCGCGGATTAAATCCTATACTGAGCTAAATACCAACTTGAGACAGAAAGCATGAAAATACGTTTTTCTTCACACTGATGAATAATGCAGTGTTTGGCAAGCAGACGAGAAAAACACTTCTGTAAAATATATGTATGAATGAAAACGAAATGAAAAATTGCAAAATAACCTTTCATTCGCCAGGATAAAGATAATTATCTTAACATAGTATTTGTGGGCATCAAACGAAAAAAGATTAAATTAATCAAACCTATTTACGGTGAATTCACAGTATTAGAACTCATCAAGTGGTTGATGTACGGAAATAAATACGATGAAAAATATAAACTTTAGATCTCTGGCACTGATTTACAACGTATGTCAAGACAGATAGTTTTATGACATTCATGAGAACATTAATTACCTGGCGAAAAAACCCATTTATGATATTTAACAAACAAGCATAAAAAATCCATGTCTTTTCAATGATGAATTAAATGTTATACATATAAGAGAGTTGGCAAGCTTGAGATCAAATTTCTAGTCAAACAAGACTGGTACCGATGACAAAAAAGTCGGCAAAGGAATATAGAAATGGTTGATTTCAGGAAAAAAATTGACTTCAGGTCTATTGATTCATTATATGGAAAACTACCAAGAGATGTGCTAACTGAGGTCCCTCGATCACAACATATAGAAAATAAAATTAAAGACATTTTTTCATGTCATGGTTTTAAATGAATTAAATCTTTCAAATTAAATAAGTACAAAATGTAGCACATACTAAAGTATATTTTGAGAAGGAGATATTTTGGACTGGTATCTGGCAGATAAGAAACGCGAACGATATCATAAATGTTTTTTAATTATCACCGTCGTAAAAGTTTTTTATTCCTGAGCTTGAGACAGAAAGGAGTAAACGTCGAGCTTGAGACAGGAGCATGGGTCGAGGTCAAGACGGACAGAAGCATAGGTCGAGCTTGCAAGAGTGTTGGGGTACCTATAAACACTGAAATCATGTGGGAATTTAACATACCTAGTCCCTTCAGATATGAATAAGTTAGGTATTCTAAAACAAAGATCACACTTGCTGTATCAGACAAAGCAGTGCCTACAGTTATAAATAAATATACTATAAAAAGGAAAACGTCAATAAATGAAGAAGGTCCACTAATGAATAAATTATAATTGAACATCCAATTTTTTACATACAGAGGTTTGTTTACTTTCTTCATGTAAGTCATTAATCCAGAAAATGCAAATATTATACTAGATGAATTGAATGCCATATAAATTTCCCCAATAAATGTATGAGTTTGTTAAGTTCGTGAGTCATAACAACATTTTGCATATCCTCAAGAACAAAAGCAAGGGCAGAGTCTAAAGAGACATTACATCTAAGCCTCTTACGCAGATAAAAACGTACCCGGCGTTTGAAGCATATTTCTACAAACACGAATGTGAAATCCTGGGTGAAGACTTAAGTATTCATTTGATGTCATCAACAAACTTGAGCATTAGTTAGATCTAAAGAATGCAGCGCTTCGGGCATATCTTATTTCTTGACCCAACGAAAAAACTGCCGCAACGTTTAAGACACGCGCCCCCCTCCCCCTCCCCCCCTCCCCTCCGTCTCCATCCACCGCCCGAACACTTAACATAGCAACAAATAAGAGACATGGAAGAGATTTCTTAAGATGCATGCAACAATACGTGAAATCAAACAGAGCACTGTTAAATAAGTAAAATGTCGGTATCTGAAACTAATTACATCTTTACATCTCTTGCAAGACAACTCACCAACAAAGAGTGAAGAGTTTCGTAGGGTTCGATAATTGAAACCGATCTATTTTTCGTAACAAGACTTGCTGGATAGTGACAACAAGTTAAGTAGGGCCTTTTCAGTTTCACATTACAATTACACACACACACACACACACACACACACAC
>JAECUM010070545.1:0-16429 GCA_016617855.1 Megalonaias nervosa | reverse complement strand
AACATTTCATTAATGATATTATAACAGACATAATTTCATTAATAATATTTATTTGTTAATTTATCCAGCAATTTTAAGGAATTTTACGATTTTACGATTTTTTTTTTTTTTGTTTTTTTTATTTTAGTTTGGTAAATTACCTCATCGATGTTAAGGAATTTTACGATGTTTTCACGATTTTAGTCGGGTAATTTACCCGTCAATTTTATAAAATAATGTAAAAAAAATCAATACAAAAAGAAATTTCATCAATAATATCATAACAGAAATAATTTCATTAATAATATTTATTTGTTAATTTATCCAGAAATTTAACGATTTTTTTACGATTTTATTCGAGTAATTTACGGAACAATTTTAAGAAATTTTACGATTTTTGTTGATTTTAGTCGGGTAAATCACCCGTCAGTTTTATAAAATAATACCAAAAAAATCAATAAAAATAAAAATTTCAATAATAATATTTTTTGCTGACAAATATTTTCTCGACGATTAAAACTAAAATGAAATGTAATTGTGATTGTGATAAAAATCTTTGTATCGAACAAGATAAAATTGTTACGTACTGTCAAACACGCAATCGCCGTGAGGTAATTGGCAGCGGTATTGACATACACAAATTTATTGGAAAATTACCGAAACCAAAAGGAGGTTGGACATTACCAGGTCATAAATATATAGGGCCGAACAATCTACTAGACAAACAGTCAGATGAAAATGATAATCCATTACCAGGACAAGACCCTTATGATCAAGTTGATGCAATAGCAATGCGTCCTGATATTTGTTATCGTGATAACGAACAAGATAAATCTGGCTGTTATAAGATAATGTTAGATGAACTTAAAGATATGAAACCTGTAAATATGAGAGAACGATTTGATAGAAGGTTATTGCAGGGAATGATAGGAACAAAATATAAGTTAGGGCTTCAAAAAGAATTATATGATGATCTGGCATCAGCGATATATACACCTAAAAACAAAATCTGGGCGATAGATTTAGTTGATGTGTCAAATCTTGCTCAGTTTAACGATTAAAAAAAAAAATCTTTTTAACGTTGTAGACGTTTTAGCAAATATGCGTTTAGTGTAACTGTTTCGGATAAAACACGAACATCGATAACTAATGCACTAAAACAAATAATAATAAGTACAGAAAAAAAACCCAAACAGAATCTGGACCGATAATAGAGCGGAGTCTTTTTAATAAAAAAATTTGAGCAGTTTTTGGAGCAAAATAACATTAAAAAATATGTTACAGCAAACGAAAAAAAACGACTAATCGCACACTCAACAAGAAGATACATAAAGATTTGACAGCTAAAAATGCAAATAAATATATTTACGATCTACAGCAGATTGTTGATAAATATAATAACACGAAGCACAGATCAATAAAAATGTCACCAAATGATGCATATAAAAATCCGATTCTTGCAAATGAAAACATGTATCGCAGACATAAATTTGAAGTTGGTGATAAATTTAGAATTTCTCTGACGAAGAAAACATTTGAAAAAGGATTTACTCCAAACTGTAGCGAAGAAGTAGTTGTTGTTGATAAAGTTTTACTGACAATACCTTTAACATAAGCGCTAAAAGATGTATTGAGTGAGCCTATAAGTGGTAGTTTTTACGAGCAGGAACTACAACAAACTGAGCAATATATATTTGTTATTGAAAAAGTTATCAGGAAAAAAGGCAATAAAAGTTTAGTTAAATGGAGAGGATAAAGCGCTAAATTTAACAGCTGGTTCCAACTAAATCTATATTGAAATAATATTGTTATAAATTTGCTCGTATTTTAGCAGTACAGATTTACATTTGACCAATCTATACAACGATATAAAATGTAACTTTCTTACATTATCGACTGGAATTAAATTAAATATTTTACCCAAAATAAGATCGTATTTTATGCTCCTTTGTTGGCCAGCAATTTTCAGATTAAGAAAATGTTTTATAAGTTGCCAAAATATTTGTTGCTCGGCAACAGTAAAATTAAATTGTATTATTTTTTGGCGATATGATACTTAACATCATAACGTCCAGTTGTGGGTCTGCTGTAATTTTTTTTATCAACCACGTCCACGATCTCGTCTTGTTCATCGTCATTGTTAAATAAAATCTCGTCTTCTGTGTAATCAACAGAGTTGTGTCTATCTGCTACTAGATCGTCTACTGCTGTAAAATTATCGTCAGCATATATATCAGCAAGTCGTTTCATTAAATCCATATATTAAATATATTTTATCTAATTTATTATTATAAATGGCTAACGAGATAAAGTATCATCAGAAAGTTGATATATTAAATTACAGAGAATTAGCTGAATCAGTGCGGAAATGTTTATCAGGGTATAGTACTTATTCTGTTGACGTTATCATTATGCAAGGTGATTCTAATAAGATTCTGCTAAAAGCGGCAAAAAACAAATAAACTTAATGACAGTGCATTTATTACACTGAAATTTAATAAAAACGATGTTTTAATGTTTGAGCACAATTGTCTTACCAAAATCGAGCTAGAAAATATAATTAATCGTCATATCTAAAGATAATTCAGTCAAAGGTGACATTCACGTTGCCTTATTTGCTATTCCATCTGCAACAGATTTTATTCTTTTAGGATTAATATCAAAATGTTTTGCTCCAGCTGTTATCAAAGTAAATTCTAGTTCCTCACCTGTACTAATGTTATATGATAGTATAGGTTTAGCAGGACAGCTGAAATTAATACCACCTCCTCGTCGTCGTCTGTTATTTTCTTAGGCGTAACAAGATCAAGATTTTCTAGACGATTATCTGTTTGAATACCGTTGACGTGATCTATCACTAAACCATCAGATATAGGTCAGTTAAAAATTTTGTAAACAAATCTACGGCTATAATAATCGACAAAATCTGTTAGTGTTCCTCTAACAGTTACTTTAAGATAACCGCTGTTATTTATTATTCCTAGCACTTTTTTCTTTCAGATATTTCGAATAATTCCTTTGTCATTCGCCTCGTAAAGATCAAACATGGGATGAGGTTCACTTTGTAAAGAAAATTGTTCAATGTTATCATCAGTAACTGCGCCGTTGACATGATATACTCGTTGTCCTTCTGGAATTTCATCATAAAACAAAGTGAAAATAAATTCTTTCCTAAACATTTCAACTCTCTCAGCATTATCACCTTTAACGCTGATCTTATAACCAGCTGGTGCTGATTTACCAAACGGTTGTCCGTATTCGACGTGACTCACCGACCCTAACATATTTCCAGCGTATCAGCTATACTTGGGATAAACATAATAGTATTCTTGCTCGATTGCGCTTGTCAGATTTTGCTTCATTATACTATAAGCATTTTATATCTCTAATTAATTGTTTCAACTAGCGCGTGCACATTGTGCGGTGAGATATGGATCGAAAATCAATTAGATATAATATTACATTATATAAATATAATGCTGAAATTGCGAGATATTGCGAAGAAGATCCTTATAGGAAAATCGACAAAAATAGCTACCGCTTTTGCAGGATTTGACAACAGCTATCGGTTTGATAATCAAAATGTTTTAGCAAATTTTAACTCTATAAATTTGTTTCATCTTCTGCATCTGACTGTAACGAGAGAACTTGCTGTGCATAAAAGTATCAAGCTAATAGTACAGTATCATGTTATTTTATCAAAGTTACATGCACCTCAAAAAGATATACTTAATATAATCTTTCAAAATGTAGATTTCACTAACGAGATTACCGAACCATATTTAACAGCTAAATCACGAAAAATATTAACTGGAACAATTATTTCGTCAGTCGCCGATGAAATACATCAGGAAATAAATAACCAATTGGAGGAATTCACTGTATCAGGATCAGGTTGGAAATTTTAAATGATAAAAGAAGTTTTATTTCACACAGTGATATATAACGTACTTCGCGGTAGTTCTTACGTTGATCCCCCTCAATAAATTAAAAACGAAAAATGTTGCATAAACGTGAAGAACTTTGATAACAGATGTTTCCAGTGGGCTATTCTTTCTCCGATGTTCCCAGCAGAAAAACACGCTGACCGCTTTGATAAGTATTTTAGTCACGTATCAAAATTAAATTTTAATGGCATTGACTTTCCATTTGCAGAAAATCAAATACCAAAGTTTGAAAAGCAACATGATATTTCAGTTAACATATTTGGTCTTGACGAGCGTGAAACTGTTGATCCAAAGTACATTTCAGAAAAAGCTTCGCAATTGACAATAAACTTAAGCTGTTTTATAGGAATCATGAAGTTTGCATAAAAAAACTTTAACAGCCTAGTTGGCAAACAATATAATAAAAATAAAAATAAGAAATATTTCTTCTACCGTTGTTTGCAAGCTTTTTCTAAGGATGAAAAACTGCAAGAGCATCTTAAATACTGTGTTAATGTTCAAAGAATAACAATGCCAGGAGAAAAAGAAAAAGCATTAAAATTTAAAAATTATAATTATAAATTAAATATTCCGTTTGTTATTTACGCTGATTTCGAGTGTCTACTTGTCCCTGTGGCAGGCGCAATAAATTATCCAAATAAATCGAACACCAGAACAATACAACAACATGTTCCATGTGGAGCAGCTTATAAAGTGGTTTGTTGCGCTAACGATAATTGTTCAAGTGCAATACAATTGTACAGAGGTAAAAATCCTGCCGTGTGGTTACTAAAAAATATAAAATAATAGACGATGTTAATAAAATTGTCCACAGATTATCTAAAACAGCTCCAATAAAAATAACATCCAAACAACAACTTGATTTTGATGAGGCACTTAAATGTCATATCTGCGAGAAACCTCTGCCTGGGCAAAGTTCAGGTGATAAAGTGCGCGATCACTGTCATCTAACCGGCCAGTATCGCGGAGCAGCTCATAATAATTGTAACTAGAAATTTCATGCGCCAGATTTTGTTCCTGTCGTTTTACATAATTTTCGTGGTTATGATAGTAATATCATTGTCGATGCATTTGGCGATGAGGAAATTAAATCTAAACTAAAATTAAATAATATAATAAAATATATTCCAAAACATTTTGAAAAGTATATATCATTTACTCTTGGCAATTTACGTTTCATCGACAGTCTGCAATTTATAGCAGCATATCATTAGAAGAGCTTGTAGAAGGTTGTAGCAGTTTCAATAATTTAAAAAGTTGCTTTGATGAAGACCACGTCTCTCTGACACAAAAGGTATCTTTCCGTATGAGTACCTCGACGACTGGAGCAGATCTGATGAAACTTCTCTTCCTGAAAAAAGATAAATTTTCTCGCAGCTAAAAAATGAAAATATTACAGATGACGATTACAAATAAGTACAGCAAACTTGGAATAAATTTGGTTGTAAGACACTTGGTGATTATCATGATTTGTATTTGCAAACAGATGTGTTATTACTAGCAGATGTTTTCGAGAATTTACGTAAAGTTAGTCATAAAAATTATGGATTAGATCCATGTTGGTATTATTCTGCGCCAGGATTATCATGGGATGCTCTGCTAAAAACAAGCAGGATAGAACTGGATCTCTTAACTGATGTTGATATATGTTTAATTTCATTGAAAAAGGAATTTGCGGTGGAATTAGCGTTATAACAAAGAAATATGCGGTAGCTAGTAATAAGTACTTAAAAAATTACGATACAAATTTACCGTCAAATTATATTATTTATCTAATGCTATATACTTTATATGGTTATGCTATGTCAGAGCCAATGCCGTGTGGTGGATTTCATTGGATAACTCCAGATCAATTTCTTACAGAAACTGGAAAAGATTTACCTGAAAATGTCAGTTATTTTGTTGAAGTTGATCTCGATTATCCTAGTTCGTTACATGATCTACATTATGACTATCCGTTTTATGCAGAGTCAATGATGACCAATCATAGTTTATTATCGCCTGAACAACAGGCAATGACAACAGCAAAAAATTCAATTGTTAATAAGCTAGTTCCAAATTTGTTAAATAAAAGAAATTACGTGATACATTTCAAAAAATTAAAAAAAGCAGTAGATGCTGCACTAATTCTGAGAAAAGTTCATCGCGTGTTAAAATTTAATCTTTCACAGTGGATGGCAGATTATATTGATTTAAATACCAAACGTCGTGCTACTGCTAAGACCGACTTTGAGGAAAAAACTTTTTTCGAATTGATGAACAATTCCGTGTTTGGTAAGACGATGGAAAATATCAGAAAACGAGTCAATACTGAAATTATAAATGATGTAAATTGCAGAAATAAATAAGTTAACGATGACGGTTTTGTCAGTATGTAAATATTTAATAAAAAATCTTGTTCCAATACAGCGAAAAAAAAAACAAATTTAAAGTTATATAAACCGATTTATGTTGGTGCAGTTGTACCTGATATATCAAAATGGCTAATGTACGACTTTCACTATAATTTTACCAAAATGCGGTGCCCAGATTCAGAGTTGCTATTTACTGACACGGATTCACTTATTTATAACATAAAATATGAAGATATTTATAACAATAAAAATTTATTTGATTTATCGGATTATCCAGAAAGTAGTGGATTTCATGATGATGCAAATAAACATGTCATCGGCAAGATGAAAGATGAATTTATGTTTGCGCCAGTTAGAGAATTTGTTGGACTAAGAAGTAAAATGTACGCTGTAATTTTAGATGACAATAAACTTACAAAAGAAGTAAATGGTATTCCTCGCGGATATGTAAAAAGAGTGTATGATATTTGATGATTTTAAAGCAGAGCTAAACACGTGCACTAATTTTATTAAAACAAATGTTATCAGAACAAATCATCACAAACTTGAAACAGATACAATTATAAAACGTGGACTAAGTAATTTTGATGATAAGAGATATTGCGAGGACGGAATTAATAGGTTAGCTATTGGACACTACCCAAATTTGTCTAAACTTTATAAATAATGTTCGAAAATTTAACAATAGCTGATGGAGTTAGTAGCAAAATTTTAAAAAAATAATTGTTAATGGTCAGCAATTATCAGTTGAATTTAATGATGAAATTTCAGGTATTTCGTTTAGTAAATTTAGTAAATTTGATAGAATGAAACTCTCGCTTATTAAGTCAGATGACAGCAAATATTTTGATTATCTTGAAAAGTTGAGAGATGAGCTTATGCTGAAATGCGATAATCTTCATGATCCAATCAGTCAAGAGAAATATAACAAAAATAAATATTAACCTACAATAGTCGATGGTTTTTGCAAAAGATGGTAAGTATATTCTGACCAGGGAAGCAATGAGAATTATTTGAATGTCATCGAAAAGTAAGCGGAAAAATTAAATTTTATTTGTATAAACACGATAATAAATTATTCTAAATATCTACTGTCAATGTTTTAATAATAGGTGATGAAGTTCTTTAAAACAATAAAATAGGGCTTACCTGCCCACGTACAGATCCACTTGCAGAATGACCACGAAGAAAAATTCTGACTGTCTTTTATATCGTTATTCTGGAAATTCCGCAATGCAAGCTCCTTCACTGAAGAGGAAAACTTGCAAATGTCAGCACGGGTCATAATCGTGTATGTTTGCTGTGGAAAGCTGTTGTCAAATCTATCACTCTGTTATCACAAGCGGACTAATAAAGCCTCAGCTGGGTTGGGCATACGAGCATCGGGTGCACCGGGCGCGGTAAAAAAAAATGGCAACTCATTTGCTCCATCACATCTTAAAACTGTTTGGCCAAATTCACATGGAACTTGCTCAGAATGATGCGTCATATTTGATTGAACTGAGGCTTCAAACGATTTGTTTAGGCATTCAAGGCCCGCGTAAATAAAAAAAAAAGTTATGAAACTTGCACGGCGTTAAATGTCAAAATGTTTTGCCAGATGCTGGCATCATAGTGTCTGCAGCTTCTCATTGACTCAACCACAGTAAAAAGTATTGTTGTCAAGCTAAAAACTCGCAGGCAGCATTTACACGGAACGTTTCTAACTTGTTGCTTTACCGGTACCCAATCAGGGAAGGACCTTTCATCCACACGTAAAGGTACCGTGCCTCTGGATCATCCGTGTTCTTCAACCTGCATGACAATTTGTTTTGTATGTGTATGGATAGTCGAATCGGGAAAAAGAAGCTGCAACACACACACACATTAACATCAATATCAGGGTTAGATTCTTCAAACCTTTTGATGTCAGTAACCTGTACATGGAATTCAATGTTGACAAAATTGAGTTCATCCGTGTTCTGATTGTATTCTTCAGGTCAATATGTATCATCGCTTAAACAACGTGGCGCGATAAGGTCGCCCATGCAATAGATTGGTTGTCTTCGTTTTTCACATTTGTTACTGTCCGAGATGGAATACACGGTTGGTATTGAAATAAAACTATAACCGTGGAAAGGCTTTTAATGGAAAATATGAGTATGAACTTTCGCGAATATAGCAAGAGTCCATCCTGAAATTACTTAGGTGTACTTTCCAGCTTCTCGAGGATCTTTGCAAAAGCTTTGTCAGTTTGATGATTGATGTTCCCAGTGTGTTGCCTGTTTATGACTACACAGGCATCTCCCAAAAACCAAGCGTGTGGGATTTTGAATACACCGTTGTCTAGTGAAGTAATGTTGTCCTTCGGAGGATAAGCTCAATATGAAGTCCACAGAAAGTTCAAAATTTATCTTAATCCCGGTGACTTACATGTGCCGCAATGTTGATATAACTCCCGGATTCATTCTCGAGATATATTTCAGAGTGTCTCAGCTGGGAATAATTGCCGAATAATATTGGAAATCACGAGACCGGAATTACAACGTAAACTAGCTTGTGTGTAGCTGTGACAAGACGGGAGTGTTTTTCCTCATCAGTGATCACACTTGCTTTTTGGCCCACCTGACCTATGAACTAATCTTGTGAACTAAGCTACTGTTTCACGAAGCTGCCTTAAGCCTGGAGGCAGCTCATCTGAATGAGTCCTAATAGTGTTCAGTAAACCTGCCTTTAATGTACCACTCGGCATCCTGATCCACATTCTCACGAAGATTGCTTAAGTTGCTGCACTGTCAACAAAACCGTGCATAATGAAGTACGGCAGACTTCACAATACTGTGTGGAACAGAAGAGGAATCAGCCTGCCAACCAAATTCAAGGTGTACCGAGCAGTAGTACTGCCCTCCCTCTTCTACGCCTGTGAGACATGGACGGTGTACAGTCGCCATGCAAAACAGCTGAACTCCGTCCACATGCGCTGCCTCAGAAAGCTGCTCCACATCAAATGGCAGGACAAGACTCCTGACGCAGAAGTCCTCCAGAGAGCAGAGATGACAGGCGTCTATGCCATGCTCAGAAGGTCACAACTCCGCTGGGCTGGTCATGTTTGCCGTATGCCTGATGAGCGCCTCCCAAAGAGACTGTTCTATGGGGAACTCGCTGAAAGCAAGCGTTCCCGAGGAGGCCAAAATAAACGGTTCAAGGACACACTCAAAGCCTCCATGAAGTCCTGTGGCATTGACCCAGACAGCTGGGAGCAGCATGCCGAAGACCGCGCTGCCTGGCGTCAGCAGATCAACTTAGACGCAGCTGCATTTGAAGAGCACCGGATCAACGAGGCCAAGCAGAAACGTCAGCAGAGGAAGAGCAGAGCCAGCGCCGACCTTCAGTCCATCCAGCCCCCGGCAATTCCCTGTCCTCATTGTCTTAGACTCTTCAGAGCGCAGATTGGCCTCACCAGCCATCTGCGCACTCACAGACCAACCCAGATCTGAAGTCATGGTGGTCTTCGAGACCGAAGGACGAACATCATCATCACATAATGAAGAAACATTGTTTTATAGCTTATTTACCAATAAGATTTTCACAATGTTCATTTTCTTGTATCAGGATCAGAAAAAGCAATAGCTTCAGATATTATTTCCATGACAGCATCGTTGTCGTTTTCACAAACTGCATTGACGCCATCGGTTTCCATATTCATGTTGTCATGTCTTCACCAGCATGAAGAATTTATACTAATAGATAGATAGATAGATAGATAGATAGATAGATAGATAGATAGATAGATAGATTCGTACGTACATACATACATACATACATACATACATACATACATACATATATACATACATACATACGTTCATACATATACATAGATGGACAGATAGATATGCAGAAACTTTGGTCTCGGACTATTGGTTAATTATGTTTGAATCGCATTTATGTTGTTTCCTGCTTTACATGCTTTGTTGTATGAGTGCCCAGAGGTTAGTAGGTCATTTTATGGTCGTGATATTATCACGATTGTTCTTGATGGTGATGAATATTTACATCAGGCTCTGCTAAATAAATAGACTCTTCCTCCCAGGCACAACCAAATATGTGGGGTCCATGCTCAACACATGTTCTTCCAAAAGGACACAATATGCATAATGTTCCGTTACTAAATATCACACCAGTCCATATACAGAGATTCCATTTGCATTTGTATCTAAAACTGACAAGCGACTTTCCACCATCGTGCATGTGTTATGGTGTCCGGTTCCTCACCGTCGAATATACAATGGTAATCATCACATAGGGTCAGCTGCATTTCTTTGCGCCTATGTAGATTTCTGCATACTTATTCCCGAGGTCAGTGAATGTGGATGCCAACTGTGTATTAATATGCTGAATGCATTTATGTAATTTGGGTGATCTTCGTTGTCTTCCCATGGCGTTTAAATACATTGTATATCTTTGCAGGACGTTTCGCCGTTTACTCTGGTCTTTTCTCTGTCTTCACTCATTGGCGATTCAGTTACATTCTTAAAGCTTTCTTGTAGAATGACTTTAACGACAGCTATTATACTCCTGGCAAAGTTGTCTCATTCTCGCTCCAATGATATCCTTGGCCCGGCTAATTTATCAAGAAGTATATGTTGGGATTCCTTGACAAACTAATATGACGCGTTTAGGCTAAATATCGATTTTGACTTTTTTTCATGTTAAAAACGCACCATTGGTCTGTTAATTTAATTCCTGCGGAATATGTGGTGGAATCGTAGTTTCTAGCGACATAATATAATCGTCCACTCCATTTTTCTAATAGCGAATCTGCCTGTGAGCTCTCAGCATCTCAAACCATAACTTAAGCTGCGTCAAAATGGGAGTGAATGAGACAACGCTTACCTATAACGACTATCAAACTTAAACTCATGAAGTGGGCTCCCCCTCATACTCGTGCGGACTATAGTCTCAGATACAAGTGGGGACAAAAGTCATTAGAAAACTAGAAAGTGCTTAGATTTGTAACCGAGTGTCCCGATTTGTGTGCCACAGCAGGTTTTGCTATTACCAATTTAAACAGTATATATAAAACAAAACAAAAATGATTATTTTAAAAACCAAAAATGATTATTTTACAAGTGTGGTTGTGTCTTAGTCATTATAGAGAAAGCAGATGAATCAAATCATAACCAGCACGATGTTGTACCGCCAGTGAAGTGCAGACTTCGCGATCTATGTCAATACGTCCAATGCTCTCATGGCCATTTCAAGCATTCATCAACTTTCTCAAGTGAAGAAGGTACGTATCTACTTCTTCTTCCTGAAAAGGCGGTATCGACCTAATATGTTTATTAATATCAAAACCTGAACATGTGTATAAATCGGGAAGTGTGCCCTTCTTGCCAATTCTAATATATTCCCCTTTCCCCTCTCTGCACCTATATGTGCATTTCCATCTCCTCATTTGTTCCCCCTCCTCCCATATGTGCATCGGTCTCCTGTTCCTCTCTCTGCATTTGCATTTCTTCTCCTCTCTCTCTCTCTCTCTCTCTCTCTCTCTCTCTCTCTCTCTCTCTCTCTCGGAATTTGCATTTCCGTCATTTACTTCTGAAGCCGAACCTTTCTTAGTTCTAATTCAATCCGATTTTTTGCTGAAATTCCTTTAATTTCTAACCATAACCAGACTCACACACCAATCAAACCAAAGGTACGATTATACAAAATTACGTTCCCCACAAATATTGAATCAAACCATTCTGCATCTATTCTTTTGCTAAATATGCTTTCTCTTTCGAAAGTTCAAAATATATTAGAAGCTCACGAAACTCGTTCTTTTTCATACACTATAACACTTCCAAGGTAGGGTTTGATGTAATTTCTCGACATTAGATGACATTGTTACCTTCACGAAGATTTCTCGAATGTGTGAAATTAAAATCTTTACTATTGACAATGAAAAGTCCGAAGCAAAGTCAACTTATATTTCAAGGGCAGTTTTTAATATATCTGAAGTGTTTTAAAGAAATGTATATCCCAGGCGAGCCCCAATACATTATATTATTCTAGATCTTAAAATATGAAACAAAAACAATGTGAAACAATTTAAGTAAATTCAACAGGCAATTTATTTCCTCTTAATACATCGTAAAAACTCAAGCAGCACTTACATTATTATGAATTCAATTAAAAATAATATAAACTTTCATATCACAAGTTGAAAAATATACAATGCTCTGAATGAATTTGAATAGTCTTGAATGTCCTGATATAACGCAATCATGCAGCCCAGAATGTCTTTGCATGCGTTCAGAATGTATTACTCCAAACGTTAATGAGCACTTTAGTAATTCTAATGAAGATTTTATGTATATAGGTCCTCTCCCATTTTATCTGACTTCACCAACACAGTTGTAAAACTCGCATTCCAAATGGATTCAGAGAGACTGATCAAACACATGAATGAGTTATTTGTTTATCAAATGCATATTAATACAAATTTTCACTTGACCTATATCATAACAGGATGAAAAGCAATCCAACGGAGTAAATCCCAGTCTAATTATACAACAAATACCCTGAAAACGTTCTGTTAATGAGTGACCATAATCGTAGGTACAACTTACAATCATGGACATATGTTAAGCACAAAATAATGATTAAACGTTCATAACAGATGATAAAACTAGGTTGTTCTCAAATATCATAACGAAATGCAAACAAAACTATTTTTCCCAGTCTTCATCATCGTCAGTCATTTCTTTTAAGCCTGTCTGTCGTCAGTCCAACAATATGTAATTATTTTGATATCAATGAAACGTTTATATAACATAATGTACCTAATAGAGAGAAATGTCATTGGAATAAACTAACCATTTCATAACTGCTTCCGGTTATCCGTTGCATCTAATGATGCTATGTGTAATCGACTCCTGTTAAAGCCCGTAATGTATTCGTTTAAAAAGGCAAACATAGAGAATGGAATGATACATGTAGATGATTTGTTAATCGAATTTTAATTTTTGCAATTTCAAGTGAGAGTCCAATATTGAGTTCTGAATGTTCAATACGCTGCCGTAAAACTTTACCCGATTATTGTAGAGGTAATATAAGATACCAAATGCATAACAAGGGCATTCATTGCTTTTTAAAAGTTTAAAACTTTAGAACTTTAATCAAATGCTCGTCACATCTTAGACTGTATGTAATGTTTATTTAACTCTGGTCGCACTGGAACCTTGTACAGTTTTATATAATGCAGATCTGTATGGCAAATTTTCAATTTGGTAAATTAATATTGCGCAAAAAAATCATTTTGTTTGAGTTAATCACTTTTGTAACTTACAATAACACCTTGAGGGTTTACATTCCTTAGTTTCATTACAATGGCAATTATTTGACAGAGAAAATTATTAAAATATCTATGGATTTTACACATGCATACATACATATATAAATAGATACATACATACAAACATATATACAAGCATACCTACCTACCTACCTACATACATACATACGTACATACTAATCTGATAAATCAACCCCCCAAATCTCTGTTGATACTGATGGACGATATATAGGTCTGATGTCACTTGTTCATTAAAATGTGTAATTTTGCTGCATGCAAATGATTCCGGAACAATTCTGCGTAAACTTTAGACACATACCAGTAATTGGTAACAGCCAAATCTTGCGAGAAATTTAAAATGGCGAAAGGACATATGGTTGTGCTATCCCACGTGGATTTACAAGTCAACAAACATAGAATTTGCTCTGGATTTTTAATGTACTTGTCACCAAAAGAACCTTTCAGCCGACGGTAGCTCCTCAGTCACGATAAATACCGGTAGGTATATAAAATGTACAGGGATGTGTGCAGACAAGAGTGGCTGCGAATAATTTCAGATTTCAATGAATAGGTGATATCAGCCCCTAACCGAAAATCAACATCATCACGGGTGAGGAGCTTATTTATCGGCCTACATACATACAAACTAACATACATACATACATACATACATACATACATACATACATACACGCGGTTTTGTTCTTAATTTTCAAAGCTAGTTATTTGTACACATTCGATAATAACTGTACAATAAATATTATCTGCGACAAAACTGTGATACGTAATACATTTGCATTATTGCCATACATTCTGTATTGTGTGATTTAATATGACTCGTTATTTTTAGAAGAATATTTTTCAGAGTTGACATGACGCTGCAATGCCTAAATCACAATGTGTTTCTGATTTATCTAGGATAACATTTGATAAATCTGAATTACTCACACTATTATTTTTAAATATCGTGTACAAGGCTGTGATAAAAATGATCAAGCTTTTCTTGTTGCTTATATTATCGATATACTCTATGCACAGCAAGAAACAGTTTGCATATTTGACCATATGAAGTGGGCGACATAACAAAAGGAGGTTTGAAAGAGATACTTTAATTAATTAGATACGGATAGTCAGGACTACTTATGATCTAAATGTTTGTTAATTGTTCAAGTATGTTGGGGCTTTTCTCGATTATGTTTGCATCCTTGATCATTAAATAGTAGTTTCTGTCACACATTGGAAAGAACGCACTTTATTATATCTCACAAATGTTGTATACATATACAAATAATAAGGTCAGGAAAAAAACCACGAAGCTGAAAAAAAGATGTATCGTAGGATACACATATGAAATAGCTAGCTACATTTATATGCTATTATGAAAGGTTGACATGAGCATAGTATGAAAATGCATGATTATACAAAAGACCAGAAATCTCACACTATGGGATAAAATTGTAAGTTTCATGAACTATCAAAATAGACTTTCCGGTTTTAATATTTGGGTAGTTGATTTAAATCATATGTTAAGATGTAGTTATCATCGTTTAAAAGCATATCAGTACAAACCCCTCCCCATCCCCAAGCACAATTACACTAAAAGGATAATTTATTGACTTTTTTGCTTTGTATTCAAAATGTATTTCGTTTATAAGATAACTTTTTTCATTCACTGTTTTCTTTCAAAACCAGATTCTGTATATGATCTTTATTTGAAGAATATGACACATGCTTACTAAAGTGATATCATGTAAAATGTTCATTTCACCGTCCCTCGAGTACGTTTGTAAGATTTATCCTCTCCTGTCTCTTTGAAAACTATACATGCTTCTTTAAATGACAGATATTGTCTTCATGTTATTAAAGTGCTACAAAAAGACGAAGAGTACGCATTTAACGGAAATGTTTATACTAATGTGTTGCTTGTGTAAAATAACCCGTATTTCCATTAAATGCCCTCTTGTAAGTCACCATAATCTGAGCCTAAGTGACCGGTAGATCGATTGAGCTTCATGAATAAGAGACTATGAAGGTGACCTTTCATTCCATCACACAGTGCACAAGAATGGTGAAAAGGTAATCCTTGCATGGATCCATAAAAATTTGTCCATGACTAAAAATGGAAATGCTGACTAAATCACATCTATAAGAAATGACTGTTCGCTATATCATTTATGGCATGTGTCTAATGATAATTATTTATCCAGGAATTGATTAATTAGTCTCTTCCTAACAGTCAAGCTGGGCACAAACTCCTGGAACCGTCTGACATGACAGTCTCTAAAGTGCATCATCAGCGTACTGTGGCGGCAGTAGCTCGTCTGAAATTGTTACAAAACAGAATGGGTGATAACGGTACCCTGCTTACAATGAGATTGTATTGCAAGTACAAAATCTAATTATTCGAGGTCAAAGAGAATATAAATATGAATGGAACCTAGTGCTTGTTTCAAATGGAAATAGTATATAAGACAGGGAACTTGGGTAACCAATTGAGAAAGAAAGAAGAAAACAAACTGTAAAACAACAAACTTGGTGATATAAACAAATATGATGTTTCAAATACAGTCGCCAGATAGGCATGAAAACAACATCGTAATGTTCCCCATTAATCACAAACGCTCTTTAATTCATCTAGTTCATGTGCATCCTATGTAAGTTTTTATCACAATGAACATCGTAGCACTCCGTTTACAGAAAAGGTGTGTTGTGTGTTAATGATAACTTCTATCAAACGTTTGTTAAATATGATTTGTCGTAAGCACGATTCCACCTCATCTAAGCATTTCTCAATGAAACACTATGGTAGAATATACCTCTTTACGTTA
>JAECUM010070544.1:0-17189 GCA_016617855.1 Megalonaias nervosa | reverse complement strand
CGTTACCAAGAAGATTGATTTAGTCATAGCGTATTCTTAAAATAACTTTACGCGGTAATCGGCCACACAGATACAGGCAATACAGCCGTTATGGAATAATCAATAACATAGCTAATTATGCAGCCACAGCCTTCTAGACAATAGATTTCGATTGCCTGTGTGCACTATGAGAAATCTGTACGCGGATTTTATGTCAACAAAGAATACAGTATTATTATTTTGTCAGTTACTGGTTGCCACATAGGGAAGTTGCCGATTAGCATTGAATGAGACCGCCGGCAAGGTTATATTGACAAGTATATACTATACTGTATTGTATACCAACCATTATGTATCATAGACAAGCACTATGCATCCGGATATTTTTTTTTGTTATGATAACGCATTATGATCTCACATACAGATTTATATTTAATTCTTCATTTCTTGTGTCCAAGATGCGATTGTTTTGGTCTGTAAGTTTAAAGTGTATTCTTGATAATAACGGATTATGAACTCGCAGGTACACGGGGTTAATTGGCTCTGATACAATTAACCACCCTGGAGGGGCTAATGGACTGAAAGTGTATAATATGTACCCTTGCTGGGCCTGGTTAGACTTTGAAAGATCTATCTGAAAACTACCTTCAATAATATCGCATACCAGATTGACTGCAATTACTGAAGTAATATTTACAATACCCGGCGATATATTACGGCCGGCACTAAAAGGGTTGTTATTATGTTTTAGTATAGCCGGTGGTGGGGCTATTTTTCTCCATGATTCAATTACTCCCGGATAATATTCTTCAATAAGATCGTCAAGTGATTTCTTCATTTTAGCATTATTTAAATCTGGCATAATAAATGTTTGTAAATCTTTTTATTTTATTTTATAATGATTAAGAAATACTTGCTTAGATTCTGTATTTGTGTAACCTCTACTAATATCAGTCGCAGCGTTTATAATACTTCGATTGGCTATGTACAAATCGAATAAGATCCCATTTAAGTGTTTTATTGACTCGATTATTTGCTGCTTTACACTATCATCATAATGTTGTGATAATGAAATAAGTAAATTTCTTAAATCATTAAACGTTTTATCGTATTCAGGCTTAAGAGTATTTAAAAATTCTTTAAAAATTTTTTCATCAACAATATATCGATCTCGCTCCCCTGGCGTAATGATAACAATAAATACTGATCCAAACATCTTGGGGATCCTTTTACCGTCAAAATCGGTAAAGTAATATGCATCGTTGTTTGGAAATCCAAAAAATATATATCTCCATGATTGTTTTTTTCGATATTCTGGATCTTTAATGAATTTTTCTTCACTCGTTTTAAATTCATTTTTAGTTGGTTCTGAAACTCCATTATAAATAGGTGCGACTTCAGGCCATCCTAACACAGATCTAATCGAACTCTGATAAATATCTACGAGGTAATCAGGAGAATTTATTTCAATCACCGCTGATAGTGTTGGTTCGTAAACAGTGATCGCTATTTTGGATTCTTTTCCTGTGATAGATTTAATTCTGCGTTGGAACTCATCATTAATCTGGTCTATTTGATAACTGCCAGTTGTAATACTAACTACTTGCCAATCAGGAGTTCCATCAGGTTTATTCTTATTCGCAAATACCATTGAATTATTTGGTTGTTGTCCACCAAATGGTTTTGATCTAATATTAGGCCAGCTATGATAAACTCGAAGCTGCGCTAATGCAATTTCCTTTGCTGGAATTGCAGTCGGAAAATTAACGCTAAATTCAGGATTGGTTGAACTTAATGATATCATAGTAGTTTTTGACGGTGTTGTATTAGCTACGATCTGCTGTAATAATTCTAACGATGACATTATTTAAAATACTCCGTATTTAATAGAGCGGAAATTCAACCTTTCACTTTATCATTAGAATCCACTTTGAATGCCTCATGATAAGTTTCCATTATCGTTGCGAACTCCTCATCGGATATTTTACCATCGCTGAGGTACGCCGAAAGATACGATGATAGTTTAGAATAAGATGATGTTGCTGTGTGCAATTTCATTATGTACTCGTTTAGTTTATCATTTGTACACGTAGATATTTTCTTAGCGATAATACTGAAAATACCTGCGCATGTTGTTGCCGTGGAAACTATAATTGTTACAACTGCAGGCGCTGTCATCGTTATTGTTGATAGTAATAATCCAGTTCCAGCAATAACAGCAGAAACCGAGTATACCATTATATCAATAACAACCATACGTCGCCGATATTTTTTTACCTTTATCGTGTAATCGTCGATGATATTTTTTAGTTTGGTTTGACACTCACATACTTGAGCGTATCTGTGACGTTGAACGTCGATAAATGACTCTTGATTCATTATATTTATCTAGATAACTAATTGAGGAGTTTCACATACAAATTCCAAGCACCACCAGTATAGTGCTCTGGTTAATTTTTTATCAGATGCTTCCAGCAGAAATGTTTCTTCCGCATCTTTATTTATTATAACGGATACAACTCCAGAAAAGTATCGTTTGAATAACGCCATGGAAATGTAGTAAATATACTGAATTTTGCACTACTAAATACGGACAGTCTGTATACACCAGTGACTTCTGCGGTGTGTTTGAGATTATTATCTTGCAGTGTCCATACTCCTAATCCTGATGCTACTGTGTATACTACGTTGAAGATCTGCTTGTGAGGAATTTTAATAAGATTCGTTTTTTCAATGATATTAGGAATTCCACTAACAATATCGTTGATTTTCATGTTAATGTCGGTAAGTTTTATGTCAGCGACTGGTGGATTTCCAAAAAAGTCATTAATAGATCTGTTTATATTTCTACGGAAATTCAGAAACGTTTGCACGTGATTGGTAAAATCAGTTCTAAATGCAGCAATTCCATCATTGATTGTCATTAATGATTTATTGCTATCATCGACGTATTTCTTCGTTGCAGCGTCAAAATCTGTTTCTGGTGTTCTGAGATTATTAATACCATTATTATTCATGTCGAGAAATGCACGCATTATACCACCGCGCACTGACACGTATTTGGATTCTTGATCATCGACGTATTTTTTTGTTGCTGCGTCTGTATCCGAGGTTGGGTTCATAAGATATGTAATTTTTCTTCCTGACATAACAATGTCACCGGTAAATACATCACCAGTTTTCTTAACATAGTCGTTAACCGACTTACCGGAATCCTGTATTTTACCATGATCAGTAAAAGTAACGATATTATTAACAACCGCGTTGGGAATTCGTATAAGTACATCTGGTAGTTGTATGTTACTCGTTTTTAATCGTCCTTGTTTGTCCTGAAAAACGACGACTTCATTTGATCCACACTTGTGATATTTAATAAATCATCGATTTCATTTCTGAGCTGATCAAGAGTTGCATATTTAGATAAATCGACTTTCTTCTGATCTTTGCGAGTAGATCTTCCGTAAATATCTACCATTATATTTACTGATATCTGTTTAAGTGTGATAACGTAGTGTAGTGAACGCGTGCACGACTTTATGAGGTGGCGCTGTTGATTTTGATACAGCATCAAGCACAGCGAGGGTTTCACGACCGCATATTGGAGGATCAGTTATTTTTTGTGTTGGTAGCGTTGAATACCAGATTGGAATACTTTTATCGCCGGTAACATACTCTAAAAATTCTTTTGGTGGTGCTAATCCATACGAATCGAAATAAATAATTCCACGTGGATCAATTGCATATGCGACCCAGTGCGTGCCTGGGCCAGAGTTTTTATCGAGATTAATGATACCGGTTTCAATATTGTTTGGTTTTTTTGGTAATTGATCGCGCATAAAAACGCCTCTGAAGTTTTTTATTTTTAATTTTTTAGCAGCATTAAGTAAATCAAAATTGGACATGGGTGATATTAGTAAACTGTCCCGGGAAGTCTTAGACCCTTTCCGTACCACGAATACGGGGTCCCTGGTAATCTTAGACCCTTTCCGTACCACGAATACGGGGTTCCTGGTAGTCTTAGACCTTTTCCCTTTTTTTTGATTCCTTGTCTGGTTGCTTTCTTTAATGCCATTCCAGCAGCTGTTCCAACAGCACCTAGCGCAGCTGCTTTTGCAACAGCTGGGGCTGCAGCTGCTATTAAAGCTGGTATAGCTGCGAGAAGTGGAAATATACCACCTGTCTTAACAGCATCTTTGATGGCACCCGCAGAAAGATTAAGTTTTATACCTTTATTTGATTTTTTTGGCTTCATTGAAGTTTTTGAACTGACGCTCGGTCAACGATAATTTATTTGCACTGGTCATCTGTTCTCGCTTTAGCGATATTTTTATTCCACAGTTATTTTTTGATGCTGATTGTAGCTTTTTAATCTGACCAGGAGTCAGACTCACACTAACGTGATGATATGACATTTATAATATTATGAACGATCTAATTACATGTTTAGAAAATATTTTACATATTTTCTACTGGAGCATCAATAACTCTCATTCGTCCACCAACACCTTCGAGTAACATCGATTTATCGCTGAGTATAACTGCGATTGCTCTGTAATTAGGAATAGCTCCAACATCTCTATTAACACGAGCTCGAAAATGTATATCAACTACTGATTGTCTGGTTAAATCTAAATGTTCTAGTGAAAAGTAATAAATCGGATACAGCGTTGTAAAATCTAGCTGCGATATTTGTAAACCAGTATCAATGTTTTGATCACGTCCCATGAACGACATAAGACGATGATATGCACGTGCTACATGATTTTGATCAAAATTTAACAAAATATCCTCAGATGGTTCTTGATGTCCATTAATCCTTAATGAAACCTCAGAAATACCGAGTTTATCAAATACCATAATATTTTGTGTCTGATTATTTAATCGTGCAGTATTTTGAAACGCAATAAATATATGTCTTGGTGCAGAAACACCTTGCTGAGAAGCTATTTGCCACGTAAATAAACCATTAATTGCACTATCAAAAGCATCTGTGGTCATCGTTAACCATGATAACGTTGATTTACCACCTTGACTCATAAAAGATAGTAACCGATCTTCTTCAGATATTGTTGGAGTCATCACTGGCATCCACAGGGAAAGTTTTGTTAGTACTACTTTACCATGAAGTGCCCTAGTTGCATTATCATCAACTCCCTCAACGTGCCACACTGCATCATTATCATCGCCTTTTCGCAAAGTACAACCGTATGTTTGGCTCCAAAAATGACTTTTCTGACATTTCTGCAGAATCCAAAGATATGTGACAGTGGAATCACACACGAAAATGTTTTCCTATTACCCTTTAACATTGCTCGACGTGCTGTAAATTCTAAGTTGAATTCTGGATTAACACTGTGCAATAACGGAAAATCAGCAGCAGGCCGGGCTATCATTCCAGCTGGTTGTGGATCGGATGCAGTATCCCGTGGTGTTTGTACTAAATTATAATGTCTATTGTCAGGAGAATCAGTTGTATCCTTCGCAAACATCATTGATGGACCAGCTGATCTTGAGTAATCGTCGCTATATCTTGCAAGGCCAAGTATTGTTGTTGGAACGTCAACGTCTTTCTGGATTGATTCAATATTTGTTCCATCAATCATGTACGTAGCGCTGTCAAATAACGCCATAATACCATTATTAACAAAACCAGTTCTAACCTCAGCGGTGTACTCGGTATTATCTGTTTTCAAAATTCCACCTTCTACTTCAATAAATGCTTCAGCAGGTAAGAAATACCTACTTGTATCCTGAACTTATAGTTCAATTCGTCCACGCTGATCTGGCATTCGTGCGTCGTAAGAATAATACTGATAATCGCGCACAGACTCATCTTTGAGTACTGGTGTATCCATGTCAAACGCGGGGTCAGATATGCGCTTAAACATCTTTATTATTATCGTCTTCGTCTAACACGAAGACCACTTCGGGAAGTGAGACCACTTCCTGCTATCAGACTAGCGGTTATATTTTTTTCTTTGTCTGACATCGGTACATCAGCCAACTCCGCTAGTTTTTGATTAGCGGCTTGATTTATTATTTTACTTACACTTGCGGGCATCACTTCAGTGCTAGCCAATTTCACAGGTTGAGGTCGGGTCGCTTGTGGTCTGCGTATTAATCGTGCTAGTCTATCCTTGATTGCTGAGAATGCTTTGCTAGCAATATTACCAACAGCGCCTATACCTTTTTCACGAACAACATCAATGGCTTTCATTCCTAGCTGCTTTGCAATCGGTATTGCTTTTGGGGCTATTCTTCTAAACAGACCCTGAACAGCATCACCTAGTCCATCTCCGTAGGTCGTTTTGTATACTGGTAATCGAGAGTTTATTACCCTGACCATGGTAGGTCCACGTTGAGTACCATGCACGATCATTTTGTTATTAAGTGACTTTATCACTAATTGTATCTAATCACTATGGTAGTCATAAGTGACATCGTCACTGATTTCATTAATGAGAGACCGATACACATTAATATCCATGATACCGCCTGTAAATAATCGTTTGCAAATATCAGCTGCTTCATTAATGATTTCTGATGAATTATTACCAGCTCGTTTTCCTCCGATGAGGATTTCTAGTCGATCAACATCAGCAAGAACGTTATTGGGACAAGTAATAAGGCCACTTCCTAAACCACTTCCAGTTGCGCCAGGATCTTGATATTCTTTTTCTTTCTCTGTTGTTCTAACTGGTTGTCGTTGTCGTGGTGATTGAAGTCGTTTCATCATTTCTTGAAATTGTTGTTCTTGTTGCGGTGATGGTTGTTCTTGTTGTTGTGATGATGGTAGTGGTGATAGTAATTCTGATTGTGGAAATGTTGCAAATTCTTCTTTTTGTTGTTGTTCTTGTCGTTGTCGTTGTCGTGGTGATTGAAATCGTTTCATCATTTCTTGAAATTGTTGTTCTTGTTGCGGTGATGGTTGTTCTCGTTGTTGTTGTCGTTGTAGCTCTCGTTGTTGTCGTTGTAGCTCTCGTTGTTGTAGTTGTTGTTGTGGTGGTTGTGATAATCGTTTGCTTTGTTTAGTCTCTTCTATATATTTATTTACAATATCAATAAAATTGTTTAAATTTATAATATCATTAGATCTGATTTCTGGAATACCAGTAGAGACGCGATATATATCCTTGATCCAATTGGCAGAGCTTAATGATTTAATATATTCTGGTTTTACATATTTTTTTCTTTCATAATATCCAAACGCGGCAATATCAAATAATTGGGTTGGGTTCCTGGTAGCAGCAATACCTTCAGGTGTAAATTTATCTATTATCTTAGTTTTGGTTCTTGGTGGTGGTGCTTGTGGTGCTTGTGGTGGTGGTTGAGCTGCTTGTGGTGCTTGTGGTGGTGGTTGAGCAACTTGAATACGACCAGCAATATCAACAGGCAATGTTGCAAGAGCTCGTTGTGTTGCTTCGGTTGCTGTAACAATTTTCTTCGTTGGTTCGACAATCAGTTTAAATAATTGTTCTATACCTTCTGTAAATTCCACCTGAGACTCCTGACGCGATTGCAGTTGTTGCTTAACAGAATCACGAACAGGTAGATATTTTTTAATTGCCTCTAGTCGCTCTCGAGCTAATTTAGCTGAGTGTGGTTCTCCAATACTCATTATTGATATAACAATGATGATTTAATTACAGCAGCAGGAAGGGTGAACGACAAAAATTGAGTGACCCGCGAGTAAACGAATCGCATAAAAATCTGAAAAAAAATACGTCAACAAAAAGTAACGGAAATGAGAAACCTAAACTGTATGGAAATAATAAGGTTATAGGCTTCGGTTTATGTTATTGACCTTTTTTTCCAGCCCCTGTAGGAACCTTTATTTTTTATAAATAAAGTCTCTGCAAAGTTGTAGGGTTCACCCTTCCTGATCTCATTATTGATAATATCTATAATGGCTGTTTAATTTATAGCAGCAGGAAGGGTGAACGACAAAAATTGAGTGACCAGCACGTGAAAAAATCGGAAAAAATCTGGTCAATTAGAGAAGTTTTCATTATTAAGGTAAAAACTTCTTTTTCCAGCCCCTGTAGGAACCTTTATTTTTTATAAATAAAGTCTCTGCAAAGTTGTAGGGTTCACTCTTCCTGCTGCTTGTTTTCTTTTAAACCATAATGTGGAAATGTATGTAACTGACCACAATGCACACGAAGAACTACTTCGTTGCACGTCAGCCATTGAAGAGGGATTATTTCTATAAATACAGTAGCCGCACAACCAATCAGTTAAGACGTTAGTACGTCCGACTTCTCACGATTAACATTATAATTACAAACAGCATGTTACCTTTTTCGTCTTTTGTACATGCTGGTCACCATAGAGAGAAACCATGCAACGCGTAGACATTGTCATTCACACAAGAGAGCATATATTTGAAAACATGCCATATAAAGACCTTCTTTCGGATTCGTCATTTGTCTGTTGTTCTCAGATACTCACTACTACGGACAAGTCCAGTCACAGAACTGAAGACATACTATATATATAATGATCATTGTCTTGTGTGACCCATATCCACACGGGGATCGCCAACCCACCCCAACCCTCAAGTTTAGGCAAAATTGAGGCTATCGATTTTCTTACACTTGAAGACTATGCAACTGTGTTGAAATCTTATGGTATATCACTTGACATGTCGTTGGGCAAGAGTTGAAAGGTGTTCATCTCACACTAAATATCTGAAGTTTTGTCACTATGACGTGAGAAACTGGGTTAGCTCAGACACCTATTTATTTGGAATAGACACCCGTCTTTAAGGAGCAACAGAGAGGGTGAACAGACTAGGCTCAATTGTATTTGTTGGAAAAATTAAGGTTCCTACAAAAACTCAAAACACGAGTTCAGTAACTCCAAACCGAAGCCTCTAACCGCTCGAGATTCCTCTAATTTGGTTAGCTCATATTGTTATTTTATTTTTGACGCGCGTATTTTGAGTTTTTGAAGCATATTTATTTACTCGCCGAACACTTACTCGCAGTCGTCACTCTCTCTGCTGCTGTAATTAAATCATTAATATATTAATAATGGAATCTCACACAGCTAAACTAGCTCGAGAAAAACTAGAAGAAATTAAGAAATATCTACCCGTCCGTGATTCAGTCAAACAAAAATTACAAGCTCGTCAGGAATCCCAAGTGGGATTTGCAGAAGGTACAGAACAGTTACTTAAACCGGTTACAGAGGCTACTAAAGGTCTTCTAAGGACGTTAGAGCAAACCGCGGCAGCAACCGGAAAAATAGCCGAGCGAACTAAGAAAACAAAAAGATTCTAAGATAACTTCCCGGCGAAATAGCTGCTGCTCAGCCAACCCGAGAAATCCTTGAAGGTATTGACGCAGCTCGCGCTGAAATAAAGGAACGTATACAACCAAAACAAACAAAACAACAAGTACAAGAAAAAACTGAAATAAATAATAAATTTACTGAAACTGGTTTTAAATTAATAAAAAACACTAAAGATGTAAATGAGTTGTCCGCTCTGGCCGTGGCAGGTTTTGATAACCGAGGTAGACTTTTAAAACCCGAGTATGTTTAAGGTCTATAAGTCGTGATAACTGGTACAAATGGATATTTCGCATATGCTACAATGTTGATCAGGTTCGAAGCAACTACCCAATATAGATGACATTCAGGGATGGAGTAAATTACTATTATGCAACAACAACGATTAGAACAACAACGACGACCACAACAACCAAAACCATCACAGCCATCAAAAGTTAAAGACAAATTTACCCCTGAAGGTGTTACTGCCATCAAGGATCCAAACCAAACAATAAATATCGCCAAATATGGATACGATGAAAAAGAAAAATATGTAAAACCCGAATATTTAAAAAATATACGACGTGGCAATTGGGTTACAGATGTATATCGTATTGCTAATAATATTGGGCGTATCAAACAAAACTACGAAAGTTTTGCTAAATTTAAACAACAAGTAGAACAAAAAACAACTAGTCCAATAACAATGGAGGAGGAAGCACAACAAAAACAAGAACAACTACAAGAAATAAAACAATTACTACAAGAACGAGAACAAAAACAAGAACAAAAAGAAGAACAACGAATACAAGAATTAATAAAAGAACAAGAACGATTGCGAGAACGACAAAAACAACTACGAGAACAAGAACGAGAACGATTGCAACGAGAACGAATAAAAGATCTAGAAAAACGAATACGAGAAATAGAAGAACGAGAACAAGAAATACGAGGATTTGCAGAAGAACAACGAATACTAGAACAACGAAAAACAACAACAACAAAAGAACGAGAAGAAATACGACAATCATTACAACTTGCTGAAACAGAACTAGATAATATGCAAGACCCAAAAACAATGATTAAAACAACAACTAAAAAAATACGCACCCGGCGCAACTGGAAGTGGTATTGCTACTCGAGGAAGTGGCCTTATTACTTGCCCGGACAACGTTCTCGCCGACGTAGACAGACTTGAAGTTCTCATCGGGGGAACACGAGCCGGTAATAATTCCCCAGAAATCATCAATGAAGCAGCTGCTATTTGTCAGCGATTATTTACAGGTAGTATCATGGACATATATGTTTATTGGTCTCTCATTGATGAAATCGTTGATGATTACCACAGTGATTAAAGGTATGTAATTGAATAAGATGATCATACATAATGCTCAACGTGGACCAACCATGGTCAGGGTGATAAATTTCAGATTACCAACTTATAAAGCGATCTACGGAGATCGACTTGGTGATGTTGTTCAGGGTCTATTCAGAAGAATAGCCCCAAAAGCAATACCGATTGTAAAGCAACTGGGTATGAAAGCTATTGATGTTGTTCGTGATAAAGGTATTGGTGCGGTTGGTGATGTTGCTAGTAAAGCATTCACGGCGATCTAATAATAATGCGAGACTCAACGATAGTGTCAGTGGAATTCCTGGTATTGTTAATAAAACTAATCTGATTAAAATTCCTCACAAACAGATCACCAACGTGATATACACAGTATCGTCAGGATCAGCAACATGGTCACGGCAAAATAACACTATCAAACATACAGCGGAAGTCACTGGTGTGTATAGGCTGTCCGTGTTCAGCGGTGCAAAATTCAGTATATTTACCACGTATCTATGGCGTCATTCAATCGATGTTTTTTCTGGAACCGTTTCTATTGTGTTAAATAAAGATAACGAAGAAACGATAATACTGGAACCATCTGATAAAAAATTAAGTGCAGCGTCATACTGGTGGTGTTTGGAATTCATTGCTGAAACACCTCAATTAATTACTTAATAAAAAATATAATGAATCAAAACCCAATTGACGTTTAATATTACAGATACAATCAAGTATGTGAGTGGCAAACCAAATTGAAGAATATCGTTGACGATTATACAGTAAAAGTAAAAAAAAAATATCGCAGACGTGTAGTTGTCGTTGACATAATTGTATATTGAGCATCCGCTGTTATCGCTGGAACTGGCATATTATTATCAACAATAACAATGACATCACCAGCAGTTGTAACAATTTGTGTTTCAGCCGCAACAACAATTGCTGGTAGTTTTAATGTTATTGCAAAAAAGATAGCTACGTGCACAAACGCAAAATTACACGATTACACAATAAAACTACACGCGTCGATGTTAGCTTATTCCAAATTATCATCGTTGATTTCGTCGTATCTCAGTGATGGTAAAATATCCGACGAGGAATTCGCAACGATACTAAAAACTTGCAATGAAGTATTTGATGACTCTGCCGCAGATTCCGCAGTCTGAAAAAATTATAATCCTGAAAAATCTGCAAAAATTCTGAAAAATTTCTATTTTCTCTAATTACTTTCGTTGATTTTTTGATCAAAAATTTTTTTTTTTGTTGGGTAACTACTCAACTTTTCTAATTAATCCTATTAGAGAAAAAGCGAGAAATCTCAAAAAATGGGCGAAAATTGTCAAAAAACAGTATTTTTCACTGAAATTTCACTGAAATTGTCTTTTTCACAATTTGTCACGGATTTTCTGATCGGGTAAACTACTCAACTTCTCCAATTGATTCTATTACAGAAAAAGCGAGAAATTCCATCCAATTTTCAGATACAGAAAGGAGGAGCGGGATTAGAATCCTGATTTAAAATGAAGGTTTTAGAATAATAATGTCGTCATCGCAGGAACTACTACAACAGATCGTCACTAATACAGCAACGCCAAAAACCACAATGATATCAGCGAATTCAACCAATCCTGAGTTCAACATTAATTTTCCAACTGCAGTTCCAGCAAAGGAAATAGCGCTAGCACAATTACGAGTTTATTATAGTTGGCCAAATATCAGGTCGAAATCGTGTGGGGGATTACCCACAAACATCTCGTTGGTATTTGCAAATAAAAATAAAGATGATGGAACTCCAGATTGGCAAGTTGTAAGTATACCTACGGGCAGTTACCAAATAGAACAGATCAACGATGACTTCCAACGCAGAATTAAATCTATTACAGGAAAAGAATCAAAAATAGCTATTACTGTTCACGAATCAACATTATCAGCCGCGATAGAAGTAAATTCTTTCGACTACATAGTAGACATTTATCAATCATCGATTAGATCTGTATTAGGTTGGCCAGAAGTTCCTCCTGTTTATAATGGACCACCAGAGCCTAAAAAAATTGATGACTTTATCACAAATGAAGAAAAATATATAAAGCTTCCAGAGTATCGAAGTAAATATCCATGGATACAACGCGTCGGAGAACCACCCTTTCTTACTTTGGTCGTTGGTAGAAATATTTATGTAACAAGATAACCGAGTTGGGATTTCGGATTACAACAGAACACTTTTGATGGTGATACAAATACAATGTTTATTGATGTATGATTTGAATGAGAAAGAATATTGATTAATACGTACGTTTGTAAGATCCAGTTATTGGACAAATTAACATAATACGCACGAACCTAAAAATGCAACAAATTTAAATGCAAATGAATGACCTTACACAGTACAAGGACAAAGGTGAACAAATCACAGCAATTTCACACGATGAAAAGAATGGGTGTTTTACTCAATAGTAAAAATGATGTATTCACTCAACTAGTGAAAAATGAGATTTTTTTTTTTACTCAGATAGTAAAATGATGAATTGATTGGGCAGATGTCATGCAGAAATATCTTTACGCTCCCAAAACAATGGGCATAACAAAACCCCAAAATTAGCCCACGGCTAAACGATTACATGCATGGAGTAACACAAAACACTCCCGTCAATATCACACTTGGCTACCAGTCACACTGGTCAGTCAAGCAAGCATCATTATAGGTAGTCACCGACCACCATTCAATTCCTTGGTCAATCAAGCAATCAGAGCCCACCAATCCGGTCTGCAACACCCGATCAGCTGCTACTCGACGAGCAACACTGTTCACTCTGCTCCACGGCTGCTATGGTTAACTTCTATGGTTAGCTCTTTAGCTGGTACCACGTCGACCACGATCACCATGGATCACTCTGGTCACTCTGGTCACTCTGGTCAGCTCTATAGCTGAAGATGTGTAAGTCCCTAAGTAGACTGCTTACTGATAAAACGTTCCGTGATGTGAAGATATCACTTTATGGTGAGGTATTTATACACAGACGATGTAACCTACATCGTCTGCGCGCTGGAAAAATTCGGTTTTTCCTATCGAAAGCACTTCGCACGTGCGGCATAGGATGAACCGAACTCACTGTTTCGAAATAATGTACAATATACAAAAATCACCCTCTGGTATCGTTGTACACAAAAAAAACGAAACCCGAGTACATGTATTTAATAAATAGAGAGATTTATACAAATCCGTGAGAATTTATATTTTGAGAAAACACTTGTTTGATGGTGATAGGGTTAAAAAAATATTTTTCATCCATGAAATAAATATCAAATCGTGTTTTGACCCGATTATTTCTGAATATAAACAAATAAATAATAATCTACAAAATCTATTTTCTTCCTTATCACAACATTACAATAATGATGTAAAACAACAAATAATTGAAACAATACAACATTTAAATCATGTTACATCAGATTTAGGATTTGTCGGTAGAGCAATTATACTAAAGGTAATTTACGACGAAATTCTTTCAAATGTTGATATTACTGCTCCAACCTACACAGAATTTAAACAATTGGTTCTTAACCACTACAAAATAACAGAAGAAAAATTACAAAAAGCATTTGTAATACCGGAATTTGACGCCAACGAGATGAAAAATCAGTCAATGATCTTATCAATGAATACTTTCCAAACGTTCTAGCGGCATGGAGAAAAATAGCCCCGCCAGCGGTAATTGTCAGACATAACAACGATCCATACGGTGGAGGTCGTCATATCTTGCCGGGTATTGTAAATATCACATCGACTAACGCGATCAACCTTGTTTGTGATGTAAATGATGGCAGTTATCAAGTAGATCTTGAAAAATCCAGTCAGGCCCAACAAGGATACATTATATATACATTTACACCGCAAGTCCCACCAGGATATTTGATTGTATCAAAACCAATTAATCCTGTTTATCTGCATGTACATAAGCCGCTATAATCAAGGATACATTTCAAACTTACTGACCAAACTGGACACTTGTTGGATTTGAGAAATGAATCACTATATATTAATCTGTATGTGAGATCGTAAGGAAAACAAAAAAAATCTGTCAAATAAATTATCTGAATCTGATGAATAAAAAATAAATAGTATTATCTGAATAAAAAATAAATATTATTATCAGAATAAATATTATAATCTGATTCTAAATAAATATTATAACCAAAATAAAAATAAATATTATTTCTGAATAAATCTGATTCTGAATAAATATTATAATCTGATTCTGCTTAAATATTATAATCTGATTCTAAATAAATATTATTTTTTTTTTACTGTAGTTCGACTCTGTCAGGGACTCTGCAAAGGGTTTCGTTTAGCCATTACCACAGTCACTGGGCCAGCACCTTCACTGTCACTAATTTCACTTTCACAAGCTGACATAATCTTTCTCAACTGCCTAACACGATTATTCACAATCTTTCTTGTTTCGTATTCGTGAGATAATTCTAACCTAATTATTTCAATCGCATTTGCGAGTGGAACGAATTTTTCAACTTGCGTGTCATGGACCGTTGCCAAGGATTCTAACATCGATCGATAAATCAACTTCATGAATCTGTAATCAGATGGTAATGTATATTTATTTTCAAATTTTCGTTGTTGTAATGATTCAAAATCACAAATAATCATTTCAGGATTAAGTTGATCAGAAATTTTTATTCCGTCATGTTGTAATTTTTCAATTGTAGAAATAATAACATTAATATTTTCGTAATTCATTATATAATAAATATTTATTTAAATATAAAATATTAAAAATAATAAACATTATTATATTTACTTACTATTATAATATTAAAATAAAAAACAAAACTAAACAGTAGCGTCATAAGCGGTCACCATTTCCTTTTCTTTTTGGCCGACATTCTTTCTGAATGTCCTTGTGTGGGGTACCCTTCAATGAGAGGTTGAGAGCTCACATAAGCTACTGTTTATTTTAGAGGGCTTCTGCATAGACACCCCCCCAACAAAACTTTAGAGATTCAGAGGGCTGTCTAGGTTTTTCGATTTCATGTGCCCCCCCCATATCAAATGCAAAACGCACTCACCACGTTGTTTGACGTGGTGAGGAGGTGTACATGAAATCCTTTTGGAGCTTGGAGCCCCCCACTTATATACAAAACAGGCAGAATACCCGCCGTCGACAATGTGTCAGTTACGGGAATCGAACCCCAGGCCTCAGTATGATAATCCAACGTTATAACACTGCACCAGGGACTCATTCTTGCAGTTATGTGTTTCAGAAATTATTATGAAGTTACCTAATGCTGTGTAAACTGCAGTGTGGATCTAAGATAAATTCACACACGTTTCAGAAATTATTATGCTGAATAAAATGCAGAAATTATTATGCTGAATAAAATGCAGTGTGAATCTAAAATAAATCTCACACGGGTTTCAGAAATTATTATGTTGAATAGACTGTAGTGTGAATCTAAAATAAATCTGCCGGATGTCGTTGTAAACAGCTGTCGCGTGACCTACTTAGTGTACATTGTATACATGGAAGGCCTAAATATAACTTACCTGTAATTTGCACGGCGACATTGAAGATATAAAAATAACCTACCTGGTTTGCATGTATGTATCAAACTTAACGATCTGAATTTATCAGGAGAGTTAAAAGGTGTAAAATATCATTTTCTGTTACAAATTGTACTGATCCACTGACTACAGACAATTAGTTACTGAATACGGCACAAAAAAATGTAATGTAAAAATTACAGTAATGTAATATTACGCGGTAACAGGCGGGACAACCGCTTAATTACTCTACCAGAGAGAGCTTTGCTTGACGGAGTTATCTCGCTTCATGTATGTGATATTGAAACGTGATTAGCTGATCATAGTTATTTGAAAATGCTGATTTGTATATATTCTTTGCGACACGTTGTACTGAAGCACTGCAAATGCCAAAATATTTGCCAGCTGCATTCATCGGTGGAAATATTATTTCTTCGCCTGTCTCTACATTCATGGATTTAACAATTCTCTTTCCAACCAGTTTGTGCACACCAGTTCGCCAGGTTTGCAATTCTGGCTTTGCGGAATAGCTTGTAGGTTACATAAAGAATTATTTTTCCGATCTCGATCAATATGATTGATCACAAGTCCATCTTTGAGCAGTCCATAATTACACTCGTACACGAATCTATGTGAGATAACCGGTATTAGTGACAAAACCAACTGGGTTTTTTAATCGACAGTGCCTGATGATACCATCACGAAAGGCCTCATAATCCTTGATGATGGGATGCTTCACAAACTCATTTTGCTCCATTTATATAATAATATTATTTGTTTAAATTGTTATTTTGAAGTCTGGCGAGATAGTCTTCAGCGTTTTTTATGGGAGATTCGACTCCATCGGTATTATTTTTTAATCATAATATCGTTTCAGCTCTCTGTATTTTTTACCACCACATTGCACACACAAATGCGTTTCTCCTCTAACCCCAACACCACACTTCAAGCACGGTTTTGGTCCTAGACTTCCTCTGCGAATACTTTGCATGTGGTAGGTATCCACAGAATTCGTTTACACAAGCTTTGTTACAAGGAGTTGTA
>JAECUM010070543.1:0-24697 GCA_016617855.1 Megalonaias nervosa | reverse complement strand
TCTGAAATATTTGAGCCAACATTCATATATCCCAAGGACGAGGACCCAATTTTCTTTGTTACGTCACAAGGCTCGTAAAAAGTAATAACGAAAAGAGTGAAGCCAACAAGCTTTGCATATTTAAACAGAATAATTTATGTTCCTAGAAAACACGGTAAAATATGAAAAAGGACGTACAGTTTGTGAATATAATCCAAACATTAATCCTGGAATGTAAAAAATAAGTCCTATCGCTAAAAAAGTTCTAATTGAATCCAAGTTCGAATCCCGACGAAGTTCCAAGATGGAGGACGATGACGTCAGATGAAGTCGCTGTACGAATGTCAACAGTTCCTCGTTGAACCACAATTTATAATGTTCCAATTTAGAATTCCAGTATAAATTTCCAATAAATGTCTTTGTCCAAGAATCTTGATGAAGAAAAGCACTTGTATGTTTTCTATAGTGAACAATTATTTTAAATACAGAAATCAACTCAAACGGCAAAAACACAGAATACCTCTAAACCCAAAAGGTATTTTTTTAACGACTGATCAAATCCACTAGAAAGTGTCCGTTTTAACCGACGATTGTAGATCACATGATGGCTCACGTGACAGGGCTACGTGATCACTAATTTGAACAGCGCAGTAAAAAAAAAATTGCCAAACGACACGTAGCCTAGAATAGTCCTATCTAAAAATCAGTTTCTCACGCTAGAAATGAATAATAAAAAAGGCTGTTTACAACATAGCTAACTCGTGGGTAGAACATGACCTTGATAATGACCAAACATTTTCACTCAGTGTTTACAAACGTCTGAACCAAGGTGAGCTAAAAATAGTGATAAAGCAACACTTCTGCGTTCTAATCAGATCAAAACAGAATGCTGAATTTTCGAGAAAATATCAAATCCCGTGACAATTATCATTACAATAAAATGTAATGAAATAAAAAAAAAATAAAAAAGAATTTTAGAACTAATACACATGTAATTAAATTACATATACGTAACACTTCCCCCATAACGAAATAAAGAAAGATTTATATAATAAAGCTTTTTTTGACCATATGTAAATTATACACGAGGTAAAGAAAATTACATAAGAATAACTAATATGAATTGTACATGAAATAATATTTCTACACACGGAAAAGTACATCAGCAATCAAATTGTTTTTTCCCTCGATGTGCCTGATGTCAAGATTATATTCTTGTAAAAACAAACTCCATGTTGATAATCTTGATTTTTATTTTTCATCATGTTGATGAAAGGAATGGGGATACGATCACTAAACACAACAACCGGAGAAGGAGCTGAACTAAAGTAAACTTCAAAATGTTATAATGATAATATTAAAGCCAAACATTCCTTCTCGATTGGTGAGTAATTTCTTTGGTGCTTATTTAATTTCTTAGAGAAATAGCACACTGGATGTTCAACACCTCTTCTATCTTCTTGAATCGATACTGCTCCAACCCCAACATCACTTGCACCCACAGATAGTTTAAATTGTTGATTGAAATCTGGAGCTGTAAGATCTGGTGCACTTTTAAGTATGGCCTTTAACCTATCAAAAGGCTCCTGACATTTTTCATTCCAAAGAAACTTGCTTTTCTTACTCAACAAGTTTGTCAGGGGTTCAGCAATATTAGAAAAATTGGAACAAAATTTCCGATATTATCCAGCCATAACTAAATATCGCATGAGTTGTCTTTTACTGACAGGCAGAGGGAAATCAGAGCTAGCCTTTACCTTAGCATCTATAGGTTTAACTTGTCCATGTCCCAAAATATGTCCTAGAAATGTAACACTAGCACTGCAGAACTCACATTTAGATAAATTGATTGTCAAATTTGCATGACGGAGTCTGTCAAAGAATTTCCGAATTGTTGCTAGATGCTATTTCCAGGTGTCGTTGTAGATGATGACATCATCAATGTAAGCATCACAATTATATTGACCAGAAGTAATCATATTCATCAGATGTAGAAAAGTACTTGGAGAACCCTTCATCCCGAACGGCATTACTTTACATTGATAGAGTCCATCTGGAGTCACGAATGCCGAAATTTCCTTTGCCCTTTCCGTTAGTGGAATTTGCCAAAATCCTTTCAGAAGGTCAAATTTGGTGACATGCTTGGCATTTCCAATTTTATCAATGCAGTCATAAATTCTTGGTAATAAAAATGAATCTTTTTTTGTCACACTTTTCACTTTCCTATAATAAGTGCACATACGAAGAGTTTTATCTGGTTTCGGAACAAATATACATGGTGAACTCCAATCACTCTTACTGGGCTCTATGAAATCGTTCTCCAGTAAATACGGAATTTCTTTATTCAAGCATTCCTGTTTGAGAGGGATCATCCTGTATGGATGTTGTTTCACAGGTTTTGAATTCACAATTTCAACGTCATGAAAAATTTTGTTTAACCTTGTAGGAAAATCTGGAAACATCTGGAAGCAAATGCTCATATTCGAATAATAACTGCTTAAGTTTATTCTTTTCTTGTTGTTGCAAATGCGAAAGTTTGTGGTCCAGATCATTCATAATTTCCGAATTTAGAAGATTTGTTGCTCCAAGATGATTTCCTTCACTTACATCCTCAGTGAGTAGAACAGGTACAACTAAATTAACTGCATGATTTACCTGGCTATCTCTCTTGATATAGTAGTACTTCATTAATTTATTTAGATCAGAGTTCTAATATTATAGTTTAACTCATTCATTTTCTTCTTATCTTTGTAACGGCCGTAAAATCTAATTTGAAGACAATTTTGAAGAATGATCATAGAGAATGAACTCTATTACAAGACTCAAAAGGTCTCTCAATTAAAGTTATGTGAAACCATAATTTCACTTTTGACTTGAATTGCTGAATGTCAAATTCAAGCATAATTAGCTAGAAAATTCCAGGCTTAAAATCTGACCTTTGACCCGATTGGACACATTTGAGAAGGCCAAATTGAGTAAAAATCTTTATCAAAGCCTTTACTATAGTTTTTGTTTTAATATTCCTCAAAGGAATTGCCTCTGGGAACCTTGTTGACGCACACATAATGGTCAACAAATATTGGTTGCCTGACTTGGTCTTAGGTAAGGGACCAAAACAATCTACCATTATTCTGCTAAATGGTTCGTCAAATGCAGGAATGGCATGCAGATGAGCCTTATGTATCTTCTGATTGAGTTTTCCTACCATTTGTCAAGGATGACAAGATCTACAGTATTTACAAACATCACTTTTGACTTTTGGCCAATAAAAGTCAGTCAAGTTCTTGTGATAAGTCTTATTAATCCCTAAATGGCCAGCCAGAGGAGTTTCATGGGCCGGACTAAGTATTTCCTGTCTGTAAGATTTTGGAACTACAATTTGATAGTTCGATGACCATTCCTCACCAGCAGGTACCTCGGGAGGTCTCCATTATCTCATAAGAATTCCATTTTCAATGAAATAACAGACAGGTACTTCAGTAGCTTCAGTTTCACTAATGGCCCTCTGAAACAAACAGGAGATCTCAGGATCTTTTTCCTGTTGGACGACAAGTGATTGTCGTTTATCACCCTTATTATAAAAAAGAGAATGAGTAGTTAAAAGAGGATCACTGTGATCAATACCTTTTGATTGATCCAAACAAAGAGTGAAAGTGACCTCATCAAAATCTGACCAATACATGTGTCAGCTAAAGGAATACTTTCCTTATCAAAGTCATTCTCGAGAGCTTTCTTTGCCATAGCTATAGTAACTGCACAAGCTGGGTATAAATCAGGGAATTCTATTTCAGTAGGATCAACTTTCTGATCCAAAAAAGGCTTGTCAGTTACAAGTGGATTAACCACAACCTTGTCTCCAGCTAGGTCGTGGCCTAGTAATAAACGAATGCCCTCAACGGGTAAAGAAATCACTATTCCGACTGTCACATGCCCTGAAACTAAGTCTGATGACAAATTTACACAATGGAGAGGAATATTAACAAAGCCGTCCTCTAATCCCTGAATGAGAACACTCTCAATAGAACAAGACTTCTCAGAAAAGGCAAAGTACCTGATAACAAATGTTTCTGAGAAGCTCCTGTATACCTTAAAATTTTAATAGGGATAGGATTGGCTAAATCACCCAAGAGTGATATAGAATCCTTCGACATGAATGGTTCATAATTCTCCATAATAAAATCAGACTGGGGTTTATTAGACCCAACACATGTATTGCTTTCAATACATGACGGTGACCTTGACCTCTTAGAAATAAAAGCATTTGGGATAGGTGTATTGTGATTCTGATGCTTATATTTCAATTTGAAGGAATCAGAAATAACGTGTCCTTTGTTCTTTCAATAGGTACGCGTAGGAAGAGACTAGGATTTTAAATCAAACTTATCAGAAGCTTGATTTTTAATGGTTGTGCCAGACTGAGTTTTAGGACGAGTCATATTAGGCTGAAATACTCTTTTACCAGTAGACTGCTGAGTGAATGATTTGCCCACAACAGAAACTTTATGAGTTAAGAAAAACTTGTCGGGAGCAAGAGCAGCATTTTCCAAGTTTTCAACCTCATGCTCTTCACGATGAGTCTTAATATCACCAGGAATACAGTTCTTAAACTCTTCAGGTAATACACGTTGTTCGAGACTTTCATAATCATATTCAACTTTCTCGGCTAAGCACCCTCTCTTAAATAACCGCTCTTTTTCTCTTGCAAATTCGACGTAAGTTTGTCCAGCATCGTTTTTTATAGTTCCTGAACTTTTGCCGATAAGCCTCAGGGACTAACGCTTAACCTTTTAAAATGCATTCCTTTTCTAAATCATATTCAGAACTTTGTTGTACTGACATTGAATGGTAGATATCACTAGCTTTACCAATAAGTACACATTGCAGTAATTGTGTCCAATGCTCCCTTGACCATTTCAAATTTTCAACAACTTTTTCCAAACGAGGAAAATATTTGTCTACTTATTTTCCTCTAAAAGGGGATACTAGCCTAATATTCTTTGTAGTGTCAAAACTTGAATTTGTATGTGGAGTGTGAATGTGCCTCTCACATGCCAGCTCTATTTCTTTTTAACTTAATTTGAAATTTTCTTTTATCTTTCTTTCTTTGCAAGTCTCTCTCTCTCTCTCTCTCTCTCTCTCTCTCTCTCTCTCTCTCTCTTCTAAATATAACTCCATTTGTTTATCTTTCTCCCTCTCCTGTCTCTCTCTCCTCTTTCGCAACTTGCAACTGCAACTGTTTCACTTCTTTCTGTAAATGCATTTGTTCTTTCTGTTCCTGCATTTGTTCTTATTCTTTTTCCAATTGCAGCTGCATTTGTTTCTCTTCTTTATCTTTCTGAAGTTCCAGCTTCCTTAACTCCAGTTACATCTTGTATTTCATTTTTAATTCCTTTACGTTAATGTCAGAGTGTGATACAAACTTACTGATCAAAGCCAAAACACATTTATCCAAAACGTTCTTTTCAATCAAATACTGAATCAAAATGTTTTTAATTTCTTGCTTCGTTAAGGAAGATTTTGCCTCAGAAAGATTATATTTTCTGGCAAGTTCAAGCAATTCATCTTTTTGCAAACGATCCAACTGCTCCTGAGTAGGACTAGAAAGAAAAATCTCCACTTTTGATGACATTGTGGAAAAGCCTGTTGTGTTCACTAAAGAAGTCGAGCAAAATGTAAAATAGTACTTGGGATTTAAAAACTAGGGGAATTTAAATTTCAAAAAACAATTTTCTGAAATATTTGAGCCAACATTCATATATCCCAAGGACGAGGACCCAATTTTCTTTGTTACGTCACAAGGCTCGTAAAAAGTAATAACGAAAAGAGTGAAGCCAACAAGCTTTGCATATTTAAACAGAATAATTTATGTTCCTAGAAAACACGGTAAAATATGAAAAAGGACGTACAGTTTGTGAATATAATCCAAACATTAATCCTGGAATGTAAAAAATAAGTCCTATCGCTAAAAAAGTTCTAATTGAATCCAAGTTCGAATCCCGACGAAGTTCCAAGATGGAGGACGATGACGTCAGATGAAGTCGCTGTACGAATGTCAACAGTTCCTCGTTGAACCACAATTTATAATGTTCCAATTTAGAATTCCAGTATAAATTTCCAATAAATGTCTTTGTCCAAGAATCTTGATGAAGAAAAGCACTTGTATGTTTTCTATAGTGAACAATTATTTTAAATACAGAAATCAACTCAAACGGCAAAAACACAGAATACCTCTAAACCCCAAAGGTATTTTTTTTACGACTGATCAAATCCACTAGAAAGTGTCTATTTTAACCCACGATTTTAGATCACATGATGGCTCACGTGATGGGCCTACGTGATCACTAATTTGAACAGCGCAGTAAAATAAATGTCAAACTGCACGTAGTCTAGAATAGCCCTATCTAAAAATCAGATTCTCACGCTGGAAATGAATAACAAAAAAGGATGTTTACAAAATAGCTAACACGTGGGCCGAACATGACCTTGATAATGACCAATCATTTCCATTCAGTGTTTACAAACTTCTGAACCAAGGTGAGCTAAAAATAATGCTAAAACAACACTTTTGCGTTCTAATCAGGTCAATACAGAAGACTGAATTTTCGAAAAAAAATATCAAATCCCTTGAAAATTATCATTACAATAAAATGTAATGAAGAATTTTAAAACTAATACACATGTAATTAAATTACATATACGTAACAATGATATAAAACTACACATGTTCATAATAAGTTGCAATGGTACCTAGTCAATGTATTTTGCAAGCTTCAATGTAACTACGCAAATGTTAGCCCAGCTAGCTGTTCATAGTCTCTTTTCTGGCGTGAGCTGTGGCATATATCGGGCAGACGTGGGGTAGGGGAGCAGAACAATTTGTTTGTCTGTGGCTGAATTCAAACTTGGCACAGATGCGCAATATGCAGATCTCTTTAGTGGTGACTTCAGTGTAGACGGTATTGGCTTAAAAGATCATTCTGGTGATACATTTATTAGAATGCCATTTTTGTTCAGGGCCGAACATTTGGAAGAGAAGAGACAAACAAAGTTAGCTGTGTAAGTTTACATGTATCTAATTTATTTCGTTTATCCCAGTATCGCAATTGATATCCTTGTGTGCATTACATTGATTTTATTTTTCTCAGTATGTATGGTTCCTCTCTAGTTTGATGTGCGGTCAATATCAATTGATTCCTTAGCATATTTTACGTCGGAATTGACATAAGGTGATAGATAAGCACCTTAATATTCTATGAAGACGGTGTAGTGTGGGGGCGATATTGTGCCACGTACTACACAGTTGAGACTGCATCCTGTAAAGGTTCCATTGTTGATATCTTGACATCATCTGGGCTGTCATGTACAAAGATATATTAATATCGATGCAAAATTGAATAATAAATCGGTTGACAATATAATCATTAGATGACGCAGTGAAAACTACGATATATTTGCAAAACTGTTACCCTCATCCCTCGTAGAGGAGGGTGATATTGTCGTCCTAATCTTTAGCAAAATTAAGGCTCTCATATGATTAACCCCCACCACCACCACCACCAAACGTGCTTCATTGAGCTTAAAACACGATTTTACAAGGCAGCCTAAAGCTAAATTTATCATATTTGTATGGGATTGTCCGATCCATTTCGAACTGGGTCTCTCAGTATGATAACTGATAACTGACTTGAGCATTGAAAGAACCTCTTCTGGGTGTTCGTAGATAACATTAACCTGAGAGGAGTCGACATCCTCTCTTTTGTTATGTATAGCAGTTTGTCTTCAAATAAGAATGAACCAGCGATGACATCTTTTAAGCTTGTCAATAACAAAGTGCACATGCGCAAAATGTTCTTTGTTGATGTTTCAAGTGTGCATTCGTTATGTGATTATCAGCACAAAGTAAGGAAAATCATACATTTTCAATCTCATTAAAGTTACTCATATCGGTGAGGAGACTGGATGTATTTAAGTGTACATATGTAATCAAGTGGAAAATTTTTGAAGAATGTTCATAAACTATCTGTAAGCTTTTGACACTAAGAATCTGGAGAAAAAATGTTGTTATTGTATTTCAAATGTCAAGGTACAATCTCAAGATGATATGCTAGGCCCGCAAATTAATGTAAGATCGTCATAGAATTCCAGTCATGTATTACTGTTATATAAGTTTCAACACAAAACTATTCATGACTGTACTCTGTTCGAACTCGTGTTTACATGGAATTGCAAACTGATACAATACCTACTATAGTATGAAATGGTGAATAACGACCGAGGTAACTTATTTGGCTTTTGTAGCTAGCGCTAGACAGAGTAAGTTCATTGCTACTGCATCAAATGCAGCAAGTTACCAGCAACATATTTGTTAAGAAACATTTAAGGAAATAAATGATGATATATGTCAGGTTTTGGATGATATATATATATATATATATATATATATATATATATATATATATATATATATATATAAAGAATACAATCATATGGCGACTAACAGCCCTTTCAAGCGCACTGGATCCAGCAAGGGATCACGTGTCAGGGATTGATTGAGATAAATGCAATAAACTGACGACGAACAGTGCAAAACTAGTATCTAACTAGCCTGAGCGCTTTCGACTTTTAATGAGTCTTTTTCAAAGGCATATACAAAACATAGACAAAACAAACAAATAAAACACAAAAACCGTTGTGTTTGCAAAACTCTACATGGCTGTTTCTACATGAATTGAACTTTTAAATGTATTATGTCTCAACCAGCCTATATCAACTTGTTGCGGATACTGGAAAATATTTGTATTAAGCTAGAAATCGATGAGCCATAGCGACATCTTTTACTTTGTGTACGTTTATGTAAGCGAAATTATATCCCGGATATTTCATTCTTATAGTTGTAATTGAGGCTACTAAGAAAATTTAGAAAAGTTTTGAAAATAAATGTGTCAGTAGCAAAGGATAATTCCACATGTGCATGGCTGTCTTTTTCTAGTCTTCTTGTTTTAAACCGCTTGGTTTCAATGTTCTAAGGCGGCGTGTCCAGTAAAATTCCTTTTCCTTCCTGGTTTCGGAACTCCAGTTGGGGTTGTTAGCAATTGCGATAAGTGTTATATCACTGAAAATGTGGTCAGGGGAGGAGAAGTGTTCTGCGACCGGGCTTCTGTACAGCTTCTTTGTCATCCAATCAGATCTATGAAGGTTGATCCTTTTGTGTAGCTTTTCAGTTTCTCCGACATACTGAAGGCTACAGATCTTACATGTGATGAGATAAATTACATTCTCTGTTTTGCACGTTTTGTTTGGACCATGTATGTTTAGTTTTTCTCTAGTCACTGTGCTAGTAAATGTCCTGGTCTCTATCATACGTTGACAGGTTTTGCATCTTTTATCGCCACAAGGGCCTGATTGACTAGGGTGGTCTTGACTAGTGACTGGCGTTAGCTTCGCCCTGACTAGGATGTCCTTGAGGTTTTTTGGTCTCCGGTAGGCTACTACAGGTTTGTTCGGAAGGATTAGCTTTAGTACGTCCGACGATTCCACGATGGGCCAGTGTTTCGCGATGATTTTACCTACCTTGGGGTTGTCTGGATGGTAGGTCAGGATAAATGGTATCCTATCAGCCTTTTCCTTCTTTCCATATTTTAGTAGGTCATCGCGGTTTGATTGTTTAGCCCTTTGCAGCCGACACATTTTCTTTTCAAAACTTTTCTAAATTTTCTTAGTAGCCTCAATTACTACTATAAGAATGAAATATCCGGGATATAACTTCGCTTACATAAATGTACACAAAGTAAAAGATGTCGCTATGGCTCATCGATTTCTAGCTTAATACAAATATTTTCCAGTATCCGCAACAAACTGATATAGGCTGGTTGAGACATAATACATTTAAAAGTTCAATTCATGTAGAAACAGCCATGTAGAGTTTTGCAAACACAACGGTTTTTGTGTTTTATTTGTTTGTTTTGTCTATGTTTTGTATATGCCTTTGAAAAAGACTCATTAAGAGTCGAAAGCGCTCAGGCTAGTTAGATACTAGTTTTGCACTGTTCGTCGTCAGTTTATTGCATTTATATATATATATATATATATATATATATATATATATATATATATATATATATATATATATATATATATATATAACGTTTATTTTGTCATTTTCGGAACTTACGTATCTTACATGCCAATTATATCCATCATGGCGGTAGACAAGGACAGCTTGATAGCTTGATTCTGTATCAAAGAGACAATCAATGACTTCCTGAATGGCAGGCAAGTACTTAATGGTAAAGCTTTATTAAATTGCACCTGTAAGTTTTGGACACACCCTACCTTAAGACTTTCTAGGTCAAATACAGATTGTATCAGTCATGAACTTATGGGGCTGAAGGGCTTAACGCCTTGTGTAAATCACACTAATTATATTAGGCCTATTGTAAATCATCAAACATATATCAGTCATTGGTACACATATCATTATCGCTCTAATTGACGCGGAGATGAAGCACCACAAGTCAACATTACTTTAATCATTACAGACGTACCTATCCATATGTGTACATACATACATACATACATACATACATACATACATACATACACAACGAAGATTTCCCAGCCATAATCCGACATGCAACACAAGAACGAAAGTCGTTCTATGGTAAATGATTGGGGGGGGGGGTATTTGGGAGGGGTGCTTTATAGTTTGCATCTTCGTATGCTTAATAATTAACTTAATTTAGTAAATCACACTGTCTTTTAATTAATTTTAATTATATCTTTAAATTGTTTGTTGAAAATTAATACTCACGTCACAACGCTTTCAGCGCATTCCCATGAACACTGGCATATAACTCGTGCGTATGTAACAAATATGAAAATCCCAGTCCTTGGCACAATGACAATATTATTTTTAATCACAAAATTTTCCCAACATTCAATGGGGTCTTTAGTAAAAACAAACATAGATACATGGGCATATTGTTATGGTAAATTCATTTAGAATTTTCTTGTTCTTTTCTTCACAAGTTTTCTAAGGATTAAAACCGGTATCCTTTGAAATTATAATTTCATTGCTTGTATATCCGTCAAAGATTACCTGCTGAAACTGCCGACTTTGGTAGTATGTAACCCGGATCCTTGTACATGCTAAACATCAGAGAACCGTACAGTCAGGATATCCTTGTACATGCTAAACATAAGAGAACCGTACAGTCAGGATAACATTCCTCGGTATCAATTATGTGCTTGCTTGTGTTGGAAACTTCAGATCTAACCTGCATCAGTTTTAGCCAAGGTGAACACTTTTTCTCCAGGAATAATAATTTATGTGAAATACACAAAAACAGAATGTAAAGGAGTTTTAAATACATAGCCTTCAAGATTAATCAAGAATTGTCGCGGGGTTTTTTTGTGTATATTTTTTTTTTTTTTTTTTTAAGGGTATATGTTGTAAACAAGGAGGTAAGGGATCTGTGCGATTGAACTCCTGGTGGGGGCCAAGGGGGCGAAGGATCGGATGCCTCTGCATTGTAAGCGTTTTTCCTGAGAATAATTTAACCATTTAACTGTAAGGCAAACGTTCCCCCCGGAAACCTTCCGGCCCCAGCTCTCTCCACGGACCCCACCCCGATCCTCTCCTAGGCTTCATGGAACGTGCAGTAACTTGCATGAATAATATCACCTCTGATCACTGCTTTTCACACTTTTCAGCGTGGAAGAACTCGAAAATGCTTCAACCATTCCCTTCGATTTGTGGTATTAATATATACAAGTACATATTTCTAAACAAAAATATGGATTGCTGCATCACGTCCCGTTTTCCATTCAGTATCCAGACCGAATACGACAAGGCCTAAAATGACTAAATTCAGTGTCCAAACCGAAGAGGACGAGGCCTAGAAATGACAAAACTCAGTATCCAGACTGAACAGGACAAGGCATAGAAATGACAAAAAGCCTGAATAAGACAAGGCATAGAAATGATAAAACTCATTATCCGGGGCAGAATAAGACAACGCCTAGAAAATATAAAACTCAGTATCCAGGCAGAATAAGACAAGGCCTAGAAATTATAAAACTCAGTATTCAAGCAGAATAAGACAAGGCCTAGAAATTATAAAACTCATTATTCAAGCAGAATAAGACAAGGCCTAGAAATTATAAAACTCAGTATTCAAGCAGAATAAGACAAGGCCTAGAAATGATAAAACTCAGTATTCAGACTAAATAGGACAAGGCATAGAAATGACAAAAAGCCTGAATAAGACAATACCTAGAAATGATAAATTATAAAACTCAGTATCCAGGCAGAATAAGACAAGGCCTAGAATTATAAAACTCAATATCCAGGCAGAATAAGACAAGGCCTAGAAATGATAAAACTCCGTATTCAGGTGGAGTAAGACAAGGCCTAGAAATGATAAAACTCAGTATCCAGACTGAATAGAAGGCATAGCAATGACAAAAAGACAAGACCTAAAAATGATAAAACTTAGTATCCCGGCAGAATAAGACAAGGCCTAGAAATTATAAAACTTAGTATCCCGGCAGAATAAGACAAGGCCTAGAAATTATAAAACTCAGTATCCAGGTGGAATAAGACAAGGCCTAGAAATGACAAAACTCCGTATCGAGGTGGAATAAGACAAGGCCTAGAAATTATAAAAACTTTAGCTTGAGTTTGAGCTAGGTATTTTTGTTCTTTAAACGTGTCAATAAATTTAATGGCTATCGATTGACAAAATGACGTTCCATAAAATGATCTGTATCTGCACATTCAGCATGCCGGACACTTAAGAGTTTAATGTTTATTTCTGTGTTTATCGTAGTATAAATTGTCACTTGCCGAATCACAGAGCAAATAATAGTTATTTTAAATAAAACATTTTCTATCAGTTTTAGAGCCTTGTTTAAGTGTATGAATTCTTGTTGAGGGCCTCTGCTACGTAGCTGTTTATAGAATAAGGGATTCTCCATCTGCAACGTAATAGCTACGTCAACATCAAACAAATAATTCTACTAATGGTAGGCGATCTAAGGTTTCGAACATTCCACAGTATGGCTTTAATCTTTTATCTAAATTGACATGTGACCTGAGAAGAAATTCAATATTCAAAGCAAAGGATTATTGTTTTGTTTGTCATACGAATGACTCTTGTATTTGATGCTCTCATGAGTTAATTGTGACTTGGCCGAATCGTTATTGTCAAAGAGATAGAATAAGCAGCACGGACTATATGCATAAGTTGCAAAAAATGTTTGATATTATTAGATATCAACCCAAAAAGAGTCTTATACTAGCTGGTGTAAGCTGTTTTAAAGGATGAGAGGTACTTCGGCCTTGTCTACGTTTGAAGGAAGTCTTATCTGAGTGGGACTTTCCTTTTCAGTCAGGATCGGAAGGATGAGCTCGTTTATTTATAACAGTCTGATGTTACATTAAAATCCATTTTTTAAGTGGAAAAAGTATTGCAGAATTTATGGCCTTCAATTTTGGTCAATCCTCTGGATAAAGTCTGGTAATCAGCTTTGCAGACCATGCGGATCTGTTCGCGAGTATTATCGTGGACAGCGTCAAAGTGTCACCAAACCTAGGATTGCAGAAGCACCCAACAACGTCGAGCAAAACAATACAGATGTCAATAAAATAATATCCCGATAAAGCAAAAATGGTCGAAATTTAAATATATTGACGGAATTTGCAATCAGATATTGCTTTCCCTTTTATATCAATATTCCTATCGATTATCAGTTAATGCAGTTGGCGCGACAGCGTGGGATACGAACACCAGCCGTATGGAAAAGCTGATATACTTAAGGATTTATAACTCGTAAATGAACCACATGCAGTTGTGCAACATTTTCCCCAGGATCAACAACAACCAGTTAAAATAACAACACTACCAGTACTAAATCTAAACAAATACCTAAAGGCACAAGAAATGCCAAAGTACTTGCGTTATTAGTTCTCACAGTTGAACAGCGTCCGACTGAGACATCTTCCTGAAAATGAAGCACGATTAAACAGTATACCTCACACAGGGAACAATTGTGCAAAAATTGCACGTATAGTCGAGCATGGACAAAATCGTCGACGTGTTGCAGCCACTATCGCCGCTGAAGCAGTTGGCTATGTTTATCACTCCCAAGCATATATAAAGCCTAATAGAGATACAAAACTGTATAGCCTAACATTGTAACCAAAGATGGCTCAACATGATCTTTAACATCATAGCTATGGTTTTATAGTGATGCCCGTGTAATCTTAAGTTATAGAGACACGAAGATTATTAATGTTGAAATTGACACAGATTATCGAAAGATCCTTGAGAAGTTTGAAGAATGCTCCAGAAGACTTTCATGATGGATGCTATCTAGAGGCTTGCAAGTTCAGCTTCATATTTCCTCATATAAAAATATTGGCTCATCGAGTTACATTTAAACCCCATCGTGTATTATTCCGAAATCAATGGTACAGGAGATATTTTGAATGGTAACTTGAGTCTGCGTTTCATTCCGTGAGTAATAATACAGATCAGCCTCGAAAATATAAACAATACCTAGGCGAACTTAAGTCTTGCGACATGAAATTTCGGTGCAGTTTATCGACATTAGTAAGCTTGAAGGACTCATTCTTGACATCGCCATCAACGTATTTGTTTGGAATAAAGGCCTCCAACCAATTAGATTTTCATCGGTGAAAAACTCTTGATACATATATTGATTTGTTATTATTAAGCTAAATAAATGGTTCAGAGGCGACGAATCATTATGTGTGGATAAAGGATTTTTCACGAATGTTATTCCAGTACAACAAACACAAGAGAAAAAAGTTTATACGCAAAAACCACAACGAGCAATAATGCCAGAATCCGGCAAGAACATTTTGAAATTTACTGCTATGCAACAAATAATGAAAGCCCCATATGTAATTTGCGCAGATTTTGAACATCTTAACTTTCCAGTAGACAATGAGAAGTCGTCAAATACAGGCCAAGTTACAGAACAAGTCCCATGCGGATTTTGATACGCTGTATTCAGTTGCGACGGTAAAATGTAACCACCAATGTTGTACCGCGACAAGGACACGAGACAAATATTTATAAATCGCTTGAAGTCAGAGTCAATTATATACTGCAACAACTTGTCTCGTTCGAAGACATGAGTATGACCAATGACATAAGTGGGTCTTTCGGGGTCTCTCATTCCTGAATCTGTGATGTTCCTTTATGACTGATAGCGATGGAACTGAAAGTTCCAAACTTCGGTACCACTGTAACATTACTGTTGTGTACCGAGGAACTGCAAAGAGCGCATGCAACCTACAGCTGAGAATTTATCCAAACAAAACACGAATTCCCATAGTGTTTCATAACATTCGCCGGTATGATGGCCACTTAATAAATCGGTAGCAACATCGTCAAATGCAACAATAAGTGTCATTCCAAACAACGGAAAAATGCAGCAGCGAATGGTAATGATCGAATCAAAATATCTAGTTGATACGGTGGTGCCAACGATGAAACATTCGATTTACTCATCCACAATGGAATCTATCCATACTAGTACATCAGCAATTGGAACAAGTTTGCTTAATCTTATTTACCACCGATTGAGGCATTTCATTCATTATTGTCTCGTGAAGGTATTTCCGCCAACGAATATATAATGTAACTATGTCTGGTCCGCGTTTGGTTGTCAGAATCTTGGCGACTATCTTGATATGTATTTACGCACCAATTTGTTGTTACACGTAAATGTGTTTGAGACGTTACGTGTTATTGTTTACGTGAGTACAACCTCAGTCCTGCAAGCTACCTTTCGTTCCAGGCAATGCCTTGGGATGCATCGCTGTCAAGACAAGAGTAGAACTGGAATTACTAGCTGATTCTGACCAATATCTATTTGTTGAGCATGGACTCCGTAGCAGTATATCAGCGGTTATGTCGTCAATACGCTCGTGCAGACAGCCCAAACACCGACTGATATGACCCTACTGTCCCAATAATCTTTATGGTTGGGGGCAATGATGTAGCCCATGCGTGTGTGTGGGTTTGAACTTATTGATTCCGAGCACACTCACAAACATATACATGAGTACGATAGCAACAGTGACCATGGATACTTTATACTGTGGTGGCTGTGAAATAATTTCGTAAATAAGGGTGAATTGCCATAGTAGATTGTAACCCAACTGTCCATGAGGTTTTTTATTTTGTGCGTGTATAACTGATGGAATCGTGCTACACGTTCACAAGATCAACTTAGAGTGCTAGCACTCTGAATTAGAGATCTCATTAGTAATTCTTGTGAGAAATGATGTCCGTATAACCGCTCTGTGATTGTACGGTTAAGTCGTTGAACAATAGCCTGGTCACAATGTATGCTAACATGTTCAACATGAACGAACCCCGTAGCTTTTGTTAATAACGCAGCAACTGCCCAGAGAAATACTTTACCCAGATCGAGATGCAATAACTTTAGCCATGTTTGTGGTGAGTTTTGATTTTGGACAACGTCCGCTCAGAAACTACGTTCTTTTTATTCTTGTTTGTTTGATAGTTATATCAATATATTTTATCTTCAATGAGTGGACTTTGTCCACCTAATGAACACCAAAAGCAATCTTAGCCTTCATACCTCCGTTGATGACGCAACAAGCAATTCGTTCTCAGAGAGTCTGCGGTAGCGCTTCAGTAGTCACCAAGAAGTAAATCGCGCACCGTTGATTTCTTTACCACAAGCGATGAAGCTCCTATCATTGGTGACCTGGATTCAAGTGTGCGATGACGTGATGCTTCAACATCAAGTTAACCCAGTGAGAATATTTTGCCGAGGCCGACACATAAACACAAGACGTGATCTACATAACACACCGATACGCACACGTGCCTAAAGTGATTCGAGACAACCATAACATGTTCGTATTTCAAGGCATTGCAAACATTCTTTGGACTTGGTGTGTCACCGACTACTAGTGAGATGAGTTTCGGAATATTTTTGCAGAAACCATGACCCGTGTAGTTTCCTCATTATTGACGTGAGTGGTGGACCACGAAAGTATCTAGCCAGTTTGTATATGGAAATTAAACGACTATGATAAATATAATGTCAAAACCATAGAAAACCGCTAACGATGTCATGGCAGAGTATGCTGACCAACGCCACAAAGCTGCTCATCAATACTTGGAATCATCTTCGCGGTTACATAGATATCAGCGAACGTATCAAAGAAATGCTGCACTGGAAAATCTCACAGAGGGCTTCGAACAAACGTTGGCACCGCTGATCAAATCAACACGTGGAACCGTGGTAAAAAAGGTTGCAAAACCTACCTCGGCGATGAAGAGAGGAAAAGAAGAACCTTGTCCTGTTGCTAAAACAGCCAAACGCATCACAGATATTAAGAGAACCACAAAAGCAACCAGTGCGACTACTGGACGTTTGCCAGGGGCTATTGTGAAAATCCACGAAGACATCGGAGAACTTGGAGAAACTATTGGCGTGCTCGCCAAAGGCACCCGTGTACTTGATGAAGACGTTAGAGCGGCGATAGAAAAGTTTCCACCACCACCCGTGTACGAATCATTGATGAAATTACTACAGCAATATTTTAATCATCGAGTCCTCCAGATGATCCCTAAAAATCCCCTTATACCCCGAATGGGAAGAATTGGTGTTGAAAGAAACGTTGGAATCATTGGCCAACACATGGTCCAAGTACCCACGTGGATGTTCAGGGAGACTACCACGCACAAACAAGCCGCTCGTGAGTCCTAGAAATATTATAATACATTACCTGATACGTATCAGTCTGGGGACTTAAAGAAAGGTGAATCAGTGTTTGGTCAATTTATAAAAAAATAGGGAGAGAAAACCTATGACACAAGAATCCAGGCAGCAAGCACGTCCACGCGAACCATGACCCGAAATCGAATTCGTAGATGCTCCTGAACCCGAACCTGAACTTGGACTCTCTTACTAACCACAAGCATCTGCACCCTTGCACCCAGTTGTACCTATACTGACAGAGATTTCTAGAATCTAAGATCGAATGAAGAAGCAAATACAACAACTAAAGGAATAAGATGGCCTTGTTGCGCGACCTTTACAAATTTTAAGCTCGGCTCGTAGACAGTTTGTGCGGGTAATAACATAGCAGAAGTCATTCATCCTCATCGATATGACATCACGAACCCAGAGACATTTCGCGGGTTGATGAACTTGCTGAAGTCATCGATGATGTATATATACTGATGATGAGTTCTGACGCGATTCTTTGCAAAATAAATGCTGTGATGCAGCGTGTCATTGCAAATACAATCCTGAGCGCTACATTTTCGTTATTGAAAGCATACTTTTGCGCTACTTTTTCTAACCAATAACTGAGAAAAAAGGTAGCACACTCGAGATCGCAATAGCTTAGATGCGCGTTTGTCACAGTTGACAGCAGTTGACTGTATTCAAGCGCTATCGTTTGGGAATTCCCCATGAATCAGTTGTTTGTGTTATGTGATACGGAGATCGAGAAGGTACTTGGCTCTTTGTTCAACTTTCCCCGGGTGCGCACGAGATTGAATCAATCAATTAAGAGATCAGACTAAGGTTCACTTTGGTGACCAAGCGCGATCATAATATGACATGTGGTGCTATCAGTGGCAGTTAGCATCGGCTTCGACAACTACAACAATGCACGATGATATATTGTTTGGTCCTACTGAGGACCCGGGTGATCTAATATCGAATACTTCCACGCCCGTGTATCTTCCGTACAACAATCCACGGTTGACAAACCTTTGTTTACCCATGTGGACCAGGATGGGAACATGTTGAACCTACGCAGAGAGACCTTGTTAATATAACTGTGCATTAGAAATCGACCTGATATTTAATAAGATGACAATCTTATGTGGACGTGTAAAAACCCGTGTGTGTTGTCAACTCGAGAAACCGCGTTGATATTACTTATTACGGAAAATTACTTGGTGATGTTGTGCAGGGATTGTTTTTAGGTGGACCTAAAGTGCTTGCAGCCTTGTATTCCCGCGTTGCACCAATCACTGAATAAGTTGCAGTGCGAGTGGCTTATAGCAACAAAATCGCTGCTGCGGAACAGTTGAAAGGTCTGGGATTGCGAGCGGTTCAATAAATTCTAGACTGACTACGACGATTAATGACTCAGAAACTGATGGTTGAACCAAAAGCAACAATGCCAGCCACAGGCTTGTAGATTTCTCAGAACAACTTCTTAAGCTGTACCCGATTTATTACTTTAACCTCGAGCGTCTAGACCTGGTTTAATAGTCCTTGGTGGGCATTTACTTTAAAGTACCTATAGGACCTTGTGACACAGCATATAAATTTATTGCTGTAATCGTCTCTGACAAGACTTAGTTGCTGCAGTGCTTGGGTGGCCAAATGAGGGTTAGTGACGTGCCTGTAGAAAATTTATAAAATTCGTAATTGAAATATTTTCAAAGAGTAATATCCTATCACGAAGTGAAGGTTGGCCTTAGTCCAAAACATCTTGCGAAACTAAAGATCGCAATAGGAAATAATTGCGGTGTCATATTGAGATTTTCTCCGACAAAGTTAACTGGACTTGTCCTCGTCTGAGTGACCCAAATACAGCTTAATCAGTGTAATGCAACCAAAGAAAAGAATATCTCGTTGACATTAAAGTTGTCAAAATGCACAAAAGCAAAAGGTAGAATATTTCCATTCCTTGTAGCCATTACAGCCTTGTTAGCATCAACGGCTCCTGCAGTTGCAAAAGCAGCCGTGTTAGGGCTGTTAGAACTGCTTTCGGGATAGCTCTGAAAAAGTCAGTTGGGGACGCATCAAGAGAAGAAGGTCTTCGAATATCCAGGCGTGGGAGTCAAATGTTCCAGAGAGAAATTGATCTTCAGTTGTGGCCTGTCGTTGATGTCTGCAATCACTAATTATTATTTACTTGACATAAAAAGGACAGTCAAGCATTTCCGAGGTGTTCATGCGGGATGAACTTGCATCAATGATTCTTCGCACGCAGAAAAATGGCATTCTCAACTCGGATTTAACAATAGGACCTGGAATGCATTGGGTAGCGTATGTAGCAACGCCGCGACATCATTTGCATTTTGACTCATACGGACTTGCACCGCTACTTGAAATTGTTAATTATTTAACCTGGAGTAGTAGACGACAACCACTATTTTATTCCTAGCTGATGCTGAAAAGTAGTTTGGTCGGTTTCATATGAGGACATATCGTTGTTAATGCACTGAAGCACTCGCAGAAAGGAATGCTTCCTCAGTACCAGCTGAGCAAACTATTATTGATTTTACCTTGTCATTTTGACAGTATGTTTATTAGTATACAAAAAATGCATATTGACATTTACGGACTCTCAACCGCCCGACACCGCGCCGATATAGATCTAACCAGGTTTGCCGCCGAAGCGGATTTGATTGAATTTACCAGCAGGGTTGTTCTTGACTTCGACCCGGGCGAGCTTGTGATTTTTGAAGATAAGTGCGAACATCTAACATAGACATTCAAGAAATTGTTACATAGCTGCGAGGTGATATTGTAAAGAGCCTTGTAGAAATCGGCGAAATCAGCTGTGTCAAAGATTCTGCTGTGTCTTTCGCCTCTATCAATTATGCTAATGTTGAGATAGAGCAATATGTGGAAACAAAAATCACCATGGTACTATTAGTTATACCCTTACAACCAGGCGTATCACTTCATCGGAATTTATTAAAGGAATATTAACCAACAAAGGACAGAGAAAGATAATGTTAAAACAAGTGGTAAATTTACTTTCGGTGTCAAGAACGGAGATTACTAGAATAAACTTGAATCTCATATTGTAAAGGCATTTGAGACTGGATCGATTATTTATCTTATGTAGATATAGAGGTGAAATGGGTACAATAACATGATTACCTGTGTATTGCTAAATCACTAAACACATGCCGTTACAGACATCAAGGTTTAGGAATTTTTCGTTTGTACATACCATAGAAATTAGTTACCGGAAATGAAACTCAGTTCGAAGGACTCAAAATATGTCCGGAAGAGTACTTAACCGTCTTTGGGGTTTGTGTTTAAAATTTATCATATCCATAAAAGTGATGGATTCTGACCATGGTGGTGAGGTTACGGAATTTGAGGATGCGGTGTTAGACGAGCTGACAGTGGATGCTAATATTAATAGCAATTCAGTTCTGTTCCATTTGTCAACGAATATCTGCTTCAGAATGGTGTTAGCAGACTCTCGTATGCGCTTAAATATAACTTAGGTGATGGTAGGATAGAAACAGACCGTTGGAATCACCTATACAGCACTACCAACTCGAGGCCAGATTGGATTGCTAGCATTAGTACGTGAAAACATCTGGTCGCGAAATACACAGCCATACATAAAAATACTCAAGAATAGTTTCTACGATGATGAAGTAAAGTTAACAGACAAATTCACACCGGTTGCATTCCCTGTTGATTATGTTCCACCAGCATTAACTCAACCGAAAACAGACCCCCAGAACGCACAACTGCCGGAGACTTAAATATTCCTCAGGCAGAGATTTTCCATAATTGTATGACAGTTGTAGCAGTTAAAAAGAGTAATTGTTTAGAAGTGGATGTGCGTGTTGCGCCTGGACGTGATGAGTCTTGACAGAGTCTACCTGGTGAGCGCTCAAACTACACGATCACATTATTAATATAAGAACTTTGATAGGTTCTCAATTCTACCGACACAAGAAAATAATCAAAGGCGAACAAAAGATGCGAGTTAACATTGTCAAGAGAACCACTTTACTCGTAAAATTCAAGTGCATGTGTTTGGTCGTAAATGTTATTTTTTAATCCACGCGGCAGCCCCTGATGATCTGGCTGTGGCGGAAATCATGACTACAGCAACTATTATAGGCACACCAATCGGAATCTTTATTGGAACCATATCAGTAATAACCGGAGTGACTGGTGACCCTGGTAAAATAGTTTCGATACGATTACATTCACAAATACGCGTCTATTCAGAACTTCTCACAACAGTACCAAGTAGTTTCAGTATGATTAATAAACTCTAGTCAGTTGCTGTCGAGGACAGAATGATTATTATGGCTGAGTTCAAAAATGGTGGAAATGGAAACCATCGGCGATTTCGTGCACAGATACCAGAATGAGTCGCCATTGACCAAAGTTTATTTCCCTAATATGGAAAATTGAAAATTACAAATAACTTACAGTATGGTGAATGAAATCCAAAAAGTCCTAAACCTTTCTATCATAAGTCCAACAGTATCGAATAATCCAAATGAGTTCCAGTGGTAATCCCAATTAGGTTCACCCTATTATGCTGATGCACCAATAGTCTTGATGAATCACAATGATTTAATCCACAATGTCTGTAAATGAATTCACATCAGCCCAATACAACTACTAAATCCGAAAAAATCTGAGCACTTTGTAATTCCAACGAATAATTGAAATAAGTAAATAAATCCACTCAAATGATCACAACCATTTGTCTATTTTAAGACTGATGATAATGCTAGGAATAACCAATTCCAGTAAATTATCCCTTATATCAAAACTGAGACGCAATACTGAAAGCCGAACGAGGCTCATATAAAACATTTCAAAATCACTTTAAATGTAAACAGTGTCAAGTACTTTAGAAGCTAGACCATCAGAAAATAGGTAAGCTGAATTTCACTTGGGGGAATCACATGACGTGTACCGAACTTATCAACATGTTTACTTCAATAAAAGTAAATCTCACTATCTTTAAAACTATGAATGTAATTACAAGAATTACCTCATCGTACAGTATAAACCTAAAACTATAAGACTATTTTTATTTAATATGTTATTTAGTAAATTAGCCTTCAATCTAGAGTCATGAAAATTAATACATAATATAAGTATACATGGGTTCACTACAGAGGGAGGCTCATCGGGGGTTCACGAATGTTAATGATATTCATGTGTGACTTATGGGTGAAGTCAAGGAGTATAGAATGCTTTGACCTATATGAGTAACTGAAATGCAAAACCCTATGATGATATTACAAAAGTACAGCAAAATTAGCAAAGGTGGGAACGACCTCATTAAATAGCGAAGATACACCAGGAGATGACATGAACATTCATTTACAGTTGAAATATATGTAATCTAATTTATGTTTACTTGAAGAAATATGTTGATGATTTGCCAGTTCTCTCATTATTCCGGATTTTCCCCTTCACTAAACTTAGCAAACATGTCGACATCTGGTTCGGTGTGTTAAGTATATTATATACCTCCAAAACTGGATTGGTTATCCTTTTTTAAACCAGACATAATGACAATCAGATAATTGTGTTTTCCACGGAATTGAAACTTCTTAGCTATAAAACGAAATCTCTTTCTGTTTTTTTTTTTTTTTTTCAGAAGTGTATAAATATATATATTCGAAATGTCTTCCTAAATGATTTTGCACATCTTGTATAAATTACAGTGTAACAGTAAGTACTTGCGGAAATTGGAGGAATTAGCAGTCAGTAAATTCGGTAACTGACCAAAAACACACGGCACGTCCAATATGAAGAAAGTCTTTAAAGTCTAAAATTTTGTAAAATAGTACGTGTGAATCCAAAATCATTTTCCTCTGTAAAATTTATTCCACCCTGATTTCCGAATTCTACGGTTGAAATTAATGACGAGTTCGATTCCTCAAATTGTTCGCTGCATTACCTCCCTTGACTTGGTTTACTGTTATGTGTGACGTCAGTGTAGAACAATCCAACAAGAAAACTAATGTGAAAGTGTATGGTATTTGCCGGCATCATCAGCATAATATTTGACATATGGTGCCGATTAAAAGGTAAGTTGTAACCATGTGAAGATAATTTACGACGATAAAACTTTCCAAATAAACGTAAACATATAGTACAACTAAATAAAATAAAGTAGTAAAGATGGTAAAACACTTTAAAAGGTTTACGAAATGAAAGATAAAGGTAACAAATATAAATTTCTTAAAATATATGTTCAAAATTGTTTTAGATAAACGATATTTCTTCAAAAAGCCCAAGATTTTCTCTGAATGTACATCATCATAAGTTCCTTAATTCAGTTCACATTAAAATACTTCTGTCTCACATTGTGGAAATCAATGCATTCGACAAGAATTGATCAGTGGACACTGCCAGAATATGCATGAGTCATATAATCGATCGACGCATTGCCGTCTATTAAGTCTAGGGGCCTCAACTTACATAACAAGAAAAGATAAACCCAAGAAGCATTCAATTGTCCAAAATATAAATTTATTTAAATAAAATATAAAATCAAACCAAGTGAAAGAACTCAAAATAACTTACAGCGAATGAATTCCTAGACTATTATCTTGAATTGTACTATCAACATCTCACTAATCCGAAAAAACTCTCCAAAGGTATTCCGAATGAAGGTGCTAATGTGTTTATATGCTACCGTGCATGCATAAATGATAGATCACAGTTCTAAATCATGTTTTCTCTTCAAGGTAATCCCCTGGACGTAGAATATCACTGAAGTCCTTGAAAGTTTCATATAATCCAGTAGCATTGTTTCAATATTTAAGTCCTTGAATAATTTCACATAATCCAATAGGTACTGACTATTTAAATTAAAGATTTTCCTTTCTGCTAATCCAAGGAAAAGTATTATAAATCATTGTATTTTCTCAACGGCTCTTACATA
>JAECUM010070541.1:0-19992 GCA_016617855.1 Megalonaias nervosa | reverse complement strand
TCTCTCTCTCTCTCTTACAACTCAAAACTGCAGCCGATCCCTATGTATTTGTTGCCGTTAGACCTTATGTCATTATTGGGTACTTGTGTAGGTACAAGTCCATGCAATAGTCTATTCTTACAGCATATATATGCTCACGGAGAACATGCTATGCCTACTGTGTGTAGTTGTCAAATTATATATGTACATCGTTAAAAAGGATCTCAAAAAAAGATAGTGAAGAAAACATAGAATGTAGAGAACGGAGAAGTATAACTAATCTTTATAATAAATAAAGATATTAATATTAATTTATCTCTTATTTCCTATATGCAAATTAAACTCGCATACAAATTTTGTGTGTTAATAGAAAACAATTGAATGCACGTAAGCGTGGATGGTATTTTCCAAAAATACTGTTTACTTAATTAGTTTATAACAACAAAACATACTGCACGCATCTTCAATGTCGCAGTTATCACACAACATTAAACATATTTCACTTCTGTCGATTCTGTTGCTTGTATATTATTTCTCGAATTATGAGAAGACACTGGGAATTTTCTGAAAGCTGAACTCTGTTCATGTTTACACGGGAATGTGAAATAATATTGGGGGTCGAAGTATGTTTTCTGATGATTATATATAGACATTTTATTAACATTTTTTAATGTATTGCTCTTGTATTACGAACAATAAATATGTAACCGTTTGTTCAAAACTGAGAAACAAATCTGGGGCAGTGTACTGAATCACCAAACCCAAATCTGCCTAAAGTTACTTTTAGGAACTTAACCGGTTAATATAATCAATAATATGATCAACTTTCAAAAATGATCTTATATATGAACTACTAAGCATAATATTTGCAGAATTTTCAATTATAAAACACTCACACTAAATTACTGTTAACTGACAGAAGTAATCTTATGCATTTAAGCGAAATTCTTCAGTTTACTATATTCAGCGATGTCAGAAGTATGTATTATTACATTGAAAATTGTTTGAAAACCTTTCGTTGTATAGGTACCACAGTGTCGTACTTGCGATAAAGAAAATAAAACAAACAGAACTATAAAATTAAATAGAAATCAGTTTGTAAAATTTCAATGTGGTTATATTAGTTTACATTTTACTATTCCATATACCTTTGACGTGAAACAATTATTTCATTCATGACTTTTACTCTTTCGTAGACAAATCAGGTTAAGAGTCGGCTTTTTCCTCAATCACTCACTATGTAGTAAATTCAATATGCTAGATAGATATTTTAAGATATATTAATTAGAAGTTGAATGAATCACAAAGGCAATCAGTAATTTTAAGTGTGTTTATGAATAAAGATGTAAAATTCATTTTTATGAGCAAGAGTTTGTTAATATAATCTTCTTGATGTAGTACAAAAGTTTTGCTGGAAATAAAATGTTAATACCAAACATTCATTTAATTATCGCATTAACATTTTGAAAATATTATTTAATATCGTATGAGAATGTACTCAATTGCCATATTTATTTCATTGACACTGGAAATTGCGCCAAAGCCAGGATATAGAATGCATGCAACTTGTACAAGTAGTCTGAGATCTTGTTATATGCCACGGCAGTGAGATATGAGGTTATGCAAAATAAAGTCAAAGGATATGATTTACATGAACTTGATTAATAAACTAAAATAGTACACACTGCGTATGATGCTATTTTTAACACATAATTATAGACATTTTCAGTGCAATTTTAAAAACCAAGAATTATTGATATTTCTGCTGCAATTTGAAACATTTCATGCAAAGAAATTATTACTGAGAAGTAAATCAAAACGGTTACAATGTTCATCTTTTAGTGATAATCATTCTTATAAAAGTACGAATATGGCTCTATTGCAATGGATATTTTCATACACCGAAATTGGTTGTCATGTCGTTGAATATATGAAAGAGGGATATGATTTTAGGTCGCCCCAACCACTGTCCATATTAGGGTACGAGGACACTTAATATATTTTCAGAGGGGTTTTGGGTTGCTGTGCAGATAAGAGTATCTGACAAGAAGCGTGAAGATTTGCAATGGCAAAGAATGAAAGAAGCTGTAGTTTTATATTCATATCAGCATTATCGTACATTACCTAGACTGTTAATTGAAGTCTAAAATTTTTGTAAAAGCATTATCAAAATTATTCCGTCTTTTACAGCCTAGTTATGCATCATAGTCATGTGGTACGCGCAACTCTAATCTAAGGTTTGATAGGTTATTTATTTGGATTTTGGTAAGAATAACAAAGTGTCAGTAGAATAATAATTATTCAGAAATAGTTCCTTATCTATTTCTTGATAACTTTAATTTTCTCAGTTTTTGGAAAGGAACCTAGACTGATGTTTTGAATGTTTTCTGTTGTGGTGACATACAAGCTTTACGTCTGTAGATTTTTTATACCCTCCAGACAAGAAAATCTAAACAGGCTGCATTACTGCATGTTTTCGCCGGTCGTGCGAAACACAAGCAGTATATTTGGGTTGTATTTGTCTCTGCTATCTGAATATTTGCATTCTCTCTTGTTTCTGCGAGGAAAGTCTTATTAGCTTGATACCTCTTCAATTCATGGCATGATGTGAATCGATATATGTGGACTTTATCGATTTATCACAAATTGTCAAAATTAAATGATAAAACCCTGTGTTCGTGTTATGCAGACTGGTTCAGTCAAGGAGCATACGATAATATCAACGATTACAAAGAGGCGTGATACAATGATTAGAGTTGCTGAAGAAAAATATGATTTGTTTTTACATACATCTCACATCGAAACTATTTGTCTACATTCTATCAATTATTTGGCCTGATTTGGTGGAGTTGATCCTTTTTGGAGATGGGTGGTGGAGGAGGAATTGGGGATACTAATAAAAGGGCCAATAAACAATGCAAATTGTATATGTGTTCGTGTTGCACATGTGATTTAATGGTTAAACGATCACTATTCAAAGATAAAAGGATAAAGAAAATTACTCTACTTAAGATAGCACATTCTGATACATTTTCTTTTCTTTATTTTGTAGTGATCATAAAGATGACCCCAACTCTGTTGATGTGCGTGCAAACAATCTGGAAACTGATAAACTAAGTCAAAATGGCCTACCGCAATATATTGACCTTACAAACTAGTTAAAAGGAGGCCAGGTTTTGGAGAGACAAAAGAAACATAGGAAAACCTCCCACGGTGGACATTCAAACGAAACAGAACAGAATCCAGAAAACCCTGAAAAGACAAGAAATCATAGGCGATCACATCATCGTGACCAAACAGATGTTACTAATTTGTCAGGAACTGCTGTTGAATACAACCCAGAAATACGTGTAAAGAAAAGAAAACATAGGGAATCACATCATCGTGAAGAAACTGATGTTACTAATTTATCAGACACCTCTATAGAACACAATCTCTTAGACAATTCAGAACAAAACACTAAAAAGAAAAGGAGAAAAGGAAGAGTAAGCAAAGAAAGAACAGACACTCTAATAATTCATAAGTGATTTAAAAGCAAAATATTTCTCAGAAAAATTGTTTTAAATCAAATTCAACAAGCTGATACGGAGAGAACTTTGCAACAAATTAATGTCGTGGTTGCAACTTTAGCCAATACACGGGATTTCAATATATCATTTAATTAAAATACGAAATCGCCAGAGACTGACCTTCAAACATTACATAGTCTCATTGACGCAGTGTCATATTTTGAGCAGAAATATAATATTTTAGTAATAGTGATTGGTGTCTATTTTCGATTTTGCTAACCCGACTAGTTCTCAAATATTAAGACTATACATTGTAGGAAATAAAACTGAGATGGCATTTGAATTTTCCGGAAAAAGTGCATGTGCTCAAAATTTTGTACTAATCGCATTCTAAAATTAAATGTTCGTTTCAAAATAAATATTCATTGTTGTCTTTTTATACCATTTAATTGTTTCTATTTGCACACAATTTTCTGCAAAGTGGGGCTGCTAATGTAAACGCCATAAAGGAATGCATCTTTATTTGTAGGCCTTCAGAGCTGAATTATATCACATAGACTCCTCATTTAGCCTGATCTTAATCGAATCCTCAATTTCAGTAATATGAATTTCTGTATACTAATAGGGGACACGATATATACACATCAATGCACGCTTTATATAAATGATACCATCCAAATGGTACAAGTCTTTTAAAGTAAAATACTTCGTGACCTAGGGCTTATATGTTACACTAAAATAACATTTCATAAGACGAAATGCAATTTATATTGCATATCAAATGTTTATACCATATATTTTTTATTGTACTTAACTCCATTTTTTGGACATAAAACTGAAACATTTGTAACTAATTTGACCAATAATTTCTTATTATAGATTTTAGATAGGTGTAGGGGTATTGGAATTGTCCCATTAGATGTTAATATTCATTTTAATGAAATTTAACTTACGATTGACACTATTGCCATCCATGGAGAATTACCACTGCGCTTTGATTTTAACGGTAATGTTGAATTCTGCAAACAAGATTGGTTTCAGTATATTCACCAATTCTATAGAAAACTGAATTTCTACACGCGGTTGTCCCGACTTTATAGGGTAAAAATATCCTTTTCACTGCCATGAGCTGGTTTAAAATCACGCCATCACGAACAGTAGCCTCCTGCATGGTCGTTGTAGGAAATGCCGTATGTGCAGCTGATACGTAACCATCCAAACACTTCAAACACGCTCAAGTAAAAAAACGTAATTCTTGTGAGCAAAGTTAGATTCAAAATGACAGGAACTCCTATACTGTGACTACCGGATAATTTTTTTATATTAGAAACGCCGCACTGATGGAACTGGAAAGAGCTCTGATCTATAGCATTGTTGATGGCTGCATTGCTGGCAATGCCTTTGAGTAGACATTTAGGCAAGTAGGTCTGGAACACATAATTGTCGATGAAATGGTAAAGAGTTTTATTTGCACTCATCGCATGCTATGCATGGCCGTATTTCTGGTCCGAGCCTCTCCTCTACTACGAAAGGTTGTTGTTGTTGTTGTTGTTGTGGGGCTTAACGCCATTTTTCAGCACATGATAGGCTATACATGGCGGCCAGTATTAATGGTGGAGGAAGAAACCGGTAAATCCCCGGAAAGAACCAAGAGAAGCTAATGGCAAGCTTTCTCACATATCCACATTCGCCGAATCCTAGACTCGAACCCACGCAGACAGAGGTGAGATGGCAGTGATCCTTAACGGAGAGCACTTTAGACCACTCGGCCACACTACTAAAGGTTAGACTTATGCACATCGCACGTACCCATCGGCAGCTTTGAATTCGTAAGCGTTGGGCATCTGATGAACGAATGCATTACCTCGCTTCAGTCTCAGACAAACATCTACGTTATTCAACAAGCACTTGTTATGCATAAACAGGCCCATGTGGGAATGGTCAAAAATATATAAACCAAGATCTTTTTGAATTTTTTTTGTTAGTTGTTTAATTCGATATTTTGAGCAGTGTCATCCTGAGTCAAGATAAAGGATCGTGCTGTTAAACGTTTTGAATATGTCCTGTTTATACACCACACAAACATGTGTGTGTGTGTGTGAGTTCTTGGCTTGTTTACATTTAGTGAGAATATTCTCTAGGTATGCTCGATAAAAGTAAGTACCCATGCTGACTAGTTTTTTGTTCTGGACAAATCCGCTTAACAACAAATGAATGAAACTGTTGATGGCAGCCACTCCTGTCATCATCCTGAAACAACCGCAGCAATCTCGATGCAATTTATCTGCCTTTGAATGATTTAGTAAACAGTACAAAACTATGCACGATGTTTCGATTAATGTGACTATGTTTTCCTCATTGTTGTTTCGGGGTTTTCATCTAGTGTACATTTTTCCTCAATATGTTTAAATAATATTCACAGTATGTAGTATGGATTATGTATTTAAGAGCTGTTTAAATGATGGTTTGCACAGGTGCGTTCGCTTTGGTTGAAGCCGATAACATATACCAATGTTTTGCTAAACAAAGAGGTATCCAATTTCTTATTTCTGATACTAATTTTATTATTGACTTAGACGATGATGTTGCTGTGAAATCTTTTGGCGAGGACACGAGTTGCACATGTTCAAACATAATTTTGTATATACTATTTATATTTAGGAGTTGATAAATCAGGATTAAATTGAAGTATTTTTTAAAGTATGAAATCTGATATTTTGTTCCCTTTTTTATTCAATTCAAACTCAAGGCATGAATGGTTCGTGATCGCATTATGTTGTCAGATGAACCTGGATCGACAGCCATTGTGTATCGCTGGGTAATAAAATGGAGTTTATGATAATCTATTAAATTGTTTTAGATGACAAATATTCATTTCATTCATAAACTGTTAACATGTTGCTTTATTGCAAATACATATTTATTCAAGGTGCATTAGCAGTTTATCATTATAACCATCACTAGTACCACCAACAACACTACTGCAGCAAAGACAATAAGAATAACAGACATAATGTATATAATGTCCTTCAAAGCAACAGCAGAAACATAAACACCACACCACCATCACCATAATGCTACTACTACTACTGCTAACTACACCTGTGACTATTACAATGCATTAGTGTCGTCATTACAATCATCTTCAATAACAGCTGGAATACTAAAGTTTCAAGAATAAATCCATGGATATACATTTGTATTTGAGTCAGATCAAATATTCATAAGTGTTTCTTCATTAATTCCTAACGTCATGCTGTTTCAACACGTGTCTACCAAGCCAACATTAGCCTGATGTACCTATTATTATAATTTTGAACTACATGGTTCACTAAAGAACACAACCTTGTCATGTTCATAAAATGCACTACCTTGTTTACCTCTTATTTAAATTGTAATGCCCTGGAAATGTAAACTTAATGCATGAAGTAAAGTTTAGGTGAGGTTTCATGTTGGTGTGATTGCATATACTTTGTACATTTGGATATGCATTTACATAAATATTGCCCCTAAAATGTCGATAAAGTCAAGAATTTGATCAATTTATATATTCTTAATATTCCACTTAGTACTCTAAATGTTTTACGCAAGTGATCTCGGTTGAAAATCACACTTCAATGATTTTTTTTTTCTTTTTTTTTATGTTAAAAGAATTAAACGGTAATAACACAATGTCCTCCCAATAAATACCATTTTCTTGCCACGAGGCTCACAACACTCCCTTTGTCCCATTAAACAGGCTCAACAAATTTTGCTTAATATTTACTGACAATTGTTTAGCGTTTTTGTTTGCTTTCATCTGCCTGAGAGAAAAAGGATGCAGTTAGTTTTACATATACTGATGTGACACAACGACAGTTTGTATGTATGCAATGTTGCTTTACGGCTCATCAGCTCAAACGTGGCCTCTGTCTGCGTGGGTTTGAGTCTCGGATTCGGCGAATGTGAGAAAGCTTGCCAGTAGCTTCTCGTGGGTCGGAGGTTCTTTCCGGATTTTTCCGGGTTCTTCCTCCACTATTAATATTGGCCGCCATGTATAGCCTATCGTGTGCTGAAAAATTGCGTTAAACCCCACAACACAAAAAAAGGCTTAAACGTGGCAATACTTTACCTATGGTGTCAAGTTTGATGGACGAGGCACTTATATTGGTAGTACAGCGTCTGAATATTGAATTGACACAATTTTCCAGTTCACTTCAAAAGCTTGGCAGCAATGCTTTTTTATAAGTAAAATATCATTAATGTAAAAATGGTTGATATTATTAGGAAGGTGTGTAAGTAAAGAAAGAGATTATCTTTACTCAGCACTGAAGTTACTAATAATTTATAATTAGTTCAACTATCTCATGCAACTTGTAGCGTGCAGTGTAATTTACATGCATACAATTTTAACTGACATAATGCATTGAAGAGAGGCATCGATATTAGCCATGTATATTGATTAACACAGTCAGCCGTCAGCCAGACAGATCTATTTGTATGTCACTTTTTTTTCTGCGGACCTCTGTCAAAAATATTTATGGACGGAGTACAACTGATATTACCTGTTCATTTGCGCAGGAGATATGTCGGCTAAATGTACAAGCGTCGAATTTATTCTTCTTTTCTTTATATGTGTTTCTAGATGCTTATGTTACTAATGTGTTATTAACCGTATCTCGATAAAATTGTTTCCGTAGAGCACATTATTTAAGCGTCATGGAACTTGCAGTGCATTATCTCTGACATGAAATATCTTACGTGATGTAATGCCAGATGTCTTGGGAAATATTACAATATGTTTGAAATGCTGTTTGTATTAGAAAGTTTGTCTTTTCTCAGTTCGTATATACTGGTTTTCATTAATTTAAAAGTTTCCAATTCCTTAGAAAATGTATTACAATATACGTGGAATCGACAATCAGCAATCATTTCTTCGTTATCGAAGAAAGTAAGCAAACAAACAGTATTTTATAAAATGTACAATCCGGTAAGGATTATTGATCCAATTCTAAACTACGGTCACAAGCACAGTGTGGCAGTGTTTCATTAAGATGAGATAACAATGCAAAAGTTAGATGTAAGATTATGATGAATAAGTAGTTATAAATCTTTTTAGACATGAACAATATTTTAATTTATTATTGTTTCTCTGTGGACAATACACTTTAAAGATGAGATTCTTTCACCCGTTTTATGACGGTTTTGATATTGTAGTTCGATATGTAAACTCCCAGTCGCGGGGTTACGTATTTTGTCTCTCCCCTCGGCTGAGCCTCGTGGAGACACAGATAATATGACCCCTTGATTTCGTAATCTCACTGCAAACCCCAACATACATTCTCTTAATCTCTCTAAATATCAGAAACTAATATATTATGTTTTCGTTTTCTTAAGGTGCAAATATGAATGAACTGTCATACAAAGGGATGAAGTATGCATTACAGTACATGTATTTTGGCACGTTTTTAAGAAATGGCAGAAATTATGCTACACAGACAGCATCTGTTTACTACATCACTGACTGCTTAATCGAATGAATTATAGGGTCATTCATTTTCAATATTTGCAAATAAAAATAATAAAATCAAACGAGATTAAATATTGTTCTGTGAATATATACTCTATACCAAAGTTTTGCCCATTTGAAATTTTTTTTTTTTTTTTTTTTTCAACTTTCTGTATAATGTTTATATAAGGCTACTATGTTTGTGTATGTGTGTAAGCATTCCTAATCTTTTCTCTTCTTTCGCTCCATGTATGATAGTTTATGAGCCTGTCTATGTGTATAGTTTGTGTATAGTTCTATCATTTACTTTTCTTTCACATCACTGTTTTGGTTATAAGAGTTATAAATTTCATCCGATGGAGGAAGATTTTCTTTTCAGTGATAAACTGCAGATTCAAAGGAAAATATTTCAATTTTACACATTAACAGCAAATAAATAACGGAATTATTGTTCCCGTTGAAATAAGAAAGCAATGCGTGTTTGCATGAAATATCAAGTTAGGGCCCCCATTTAGAGAAAAGGATGTAGACAAATATTTTCCTCGTTTTGAAAAAGTTGCGGAAAATTTGAAATGACCAATGGAGCATTGGACTCAATTTCTACAATGTGTACTAACTGGTAAAGCTAGTGATATTTACCATTCAATGTCAATGCAACAAAGCTCTGACTATGATTTGGTTAAGGAGTGCATCTTAAAGGGTTATGCGTTAGCCCCTGACGCTTATCGGCAAAAATTCAGGAACTATAAAAAGGAAACTGGACAAACTTATGTTAAATTTGCAAGAGCAAAAGAGCAGTTATGTAAGAGATGGTGCTTAGCCGAGAAAGTTGAACATGATTATAAAAGTCTCGAACAACCTGTATTACTTGAAGAGTTCAAGAACTGTGTCCATAGTGACATTAAGACTTATCTTGAAAAGCAACCTTGGAAAATGCTGCACGTGTTGCTGATGAGTATTTCTTAACTCATAAAGTTCTTTTTGTAGGCAAGTCTTCCACTCAGCAATCTTCTGGTAAGAAGGTATATCAGTCTAATACGAGCCCTTCTAAATCCCAATCTAATGACATTAAGACACATCTTGAAGAGCATGAGATCAAAACCTTGAAAATTCTGCTCTTGCTGCTGTCAAGTATTCCTTAACTCATAAAGTTCCTCTTGTAAGTAAGACTTTCACTCAGCAGTCTACTGGTAAAAAGGGTATTTCAGCCTAATACGACTCCTTCTAAAATTCAATCTGGCACAACTTTTAAAAATCAAGCCTCTGATAAACTTGATTCGAAATCCTTGTCTCTTCCTACGTGTACCTATTGCAAGAAAAAAGGACACGTCATTTCTGATTGCTTCAAATTGAAATATAGGCATCAGAATCAAGATAGACCTATCAAACATGCCCTTATTTCTAAGAGTGTAAGGTCACAGTCATGTACTGAAAACAACACATTTGTTGGGTCTCAAAATCCACAGTCTGATTTTATTATGGAGAATTGTGAACCATTCATGTTGAAGGGTTCTATATCACTCTTGGGTGATTTGGCCAATCCTACCCCTATTAAAATTTTAAGGGATACAGGAGCTTCTCAGAGTCTTTTATTATCAGGTACTTTGCCTTTTTCTGAGAAGTCCTGTTCTAATGAGAGTGTTCTCATTCAGGATGTAGAGTGCGGCTTTCTTAATGTTCCTCTCCATTTTGTAAATTTGTCATCAGACTTAGTTTCAGGACCTGTGACAGTCGGAATAGGGTCTACTTTACCCGTTGAGGGCATTCAGTTTTTACTAGGCAACGACCTAGCTGGAGACAAGGTTGTGGTTAATCCACATGTAACTGACAAGCCTTCTTTGGATCAGAAAGTTGATCCTATTGAAAAAGAATACCCTGATTTATACCCATGTTGTGCAGTTACTAGAGCTATGGCAAAGAAAGCTCTTGAGAATGATTTTGATAAGGAAATTATTCTTTTATCTGACACATGTATCGGTTAGGCTTTTGATGAGGTCACTTTTACTACTAATTTGGATCAATCAAAAGGTATTGATCACAGTGATCCTCTTTTAACTACTCATTCTCTTTTATCTGATCAGGGTAACAAACGACAATCACTTGTCGTCGAACAGGAAAAAGATCATGAGATCTCCTGTTTGTTTCAGAGGGCCATTAGTGAAACTGAAGCCTTTGAAGTACCTGTCTGTTATGTCATTAAAAATGGAATTCTTATGAAAAGATGGAGACCTCCCGAGGTACCTGCTGGTGAAGAGTGGTCAGTGAACTATCAGATTGTAGTTCCAAAATCTTACAGACATGAAATACTTGGTTTAGCCCATGAAACTCCTCTGGCTGTTCATTTAGGGATAAATAAAACTTATTACAAGATCTTGATTCACTTTTATTTGCCAAAAATCAAAAGTGAGGTTTGTAAATTTTATAGATCTTGTCATACTTGTCAAATGGTAGGAAAACCGAATCAGAAGATACCTAAGGCTCATCTGCAACCTATTCCTGCATTTGACGAACGATTTTGCAGAATTATGGTAGATTGTGTTGGTCCCTTACTTAAGACCAAGTCAGGCAACCAATATTTGTTGAACATTATGTGTGCGTCAACAGGATTCCCTGAGGCAATTCCTTTGAGGAATATTGAAACCAAAACCATAGTAAAAGCTTTGATAAAGTTTGCCTTCCCAAACCTGTCCAATCGAATGAAGGGTCTAATTTTATGTCTGGAATTTTTCAGCAAGCTATGCACGAACTAGGCATTCAACAATTTAAATCTTCTGCTTACCACCCTGAGAGCCAAGGGGCTTTAGAAAGATTTCATCAAACTTTGAGGAATATAATTCGGTCATATTGCTTTGATACGAGTAAAGATTGGGATGAAGGCATTCATTTACTTCTGTTTGCTGTTAGGGAGTCCGTTCAAGAATCTTTAGGATTCAGTCCCTTTAAACTAGTTTTCGGACACACTGTGCGTGGATTATTGAAGTTGTTGAAAGAGAAACTTCTTTCTAATGAAGATACTGAACTCAATCTTCTCGATTACTTTTCTGATTTTTAAGTACAAGTTGTCAAAGGCTTGTGAGGTCAAGAGCAAATGTGTACTCTACTCAGTTAAAAATGAAATCAAGATCTGATAAAAACTCAAGGGATAGGAGTTTTCAACCTGGTGATAGAGTTCTAGCTCACTTGCCCATACCACAAAATCCTCTTCAGGCCAAGTCTTATGGTCCATATGGTTGAAAAGAAAATAAATGATTTAAATTACATCATAAATACTCCTGGGAGGCGAAAACATAAACAACTTTGGCACATTAACATGTTAAAGGAGTATATTGAAAGAGATAGCCAAGTAAATCATGCAATTAATTAAGTTGTACCTGTCCCACCAACTGAAGATTTAAGTGAAGAAATTCAATCGGACTCTGTTGATCTTGGAGCGTCAATTCTTCGGAATTCGGAAATTATGAAAATCGAGACCAGAAACTTTTACATTTGCAACAACAACAAAGGAATGAACTTAAACAGCTATTATTCGAAGATGAGCACTTGTTTCCAGATATTCCTACGAGGACAAACAACATTTTTCATGACGTTGAAATTGTTGATTCAGAACCTGTGAAACACCACCCATACAGGTTGAACCCTCTCAAACAGGAATATTTGAAAAAGCAAATTCTGTATTTGCTGGAGAACGATTTCATAGAGCCCAGTAAAAGTGACTGGAGTTCACCATTTATACTTGTTCCGAAACCAGATAAAACTTTCTGTATGTCCACTGATTATAGGAAGGTGAACAGTGTGACAAAAAACAGATTCATTTCCATTACCAAGAATCGACAACTGTATTGATAAAATTGGAAATGCCAAGTACGTCACCAAATTTGACCGTCTAAAAGGATTTTGGCAATTTCCACTAACGGAAAGGGCAAAGGAAATTTCGGCATTTGTGACTCCAGATGGACTCTACCAATATAAGGTAATGCCGTTCGGGATGAAGGGTTCCCCAAGTACTGTTCACCGCTTGATGAATATGATTACCTCTAGTCGAGATAATTGTGATGCTTACATCGATGATGTCATCATCTACAACAACACCTGGAAAGAACAAATAGACACGATTAGGAAATTCTTTGACAGACTCACTGATGCAAATTTGATAATCAATTAACTAAAGGTGAGTTCTGCCGTGCTTGTGTAACTTTTCTAGGACACATTGTGAGACATGGTCAAGTTAAACCTATAGATGCTAAGGTCAAGGCTATCTCTGATTTTCCTGTGCCTGTCAGTAAAAATCAACTGATGCGATTTTTGGGTATGGCTGGATACTATCGGAAATTTTGTTCTAATTTTTCTAATATTGCTGAACCCCTGACAAACTTGTCAAGTAAGAAAAACAAGTTTCTTTGGACTGAAAAATGTGAGGATGCTTTTGATAGGTTAAAAGCCATACTCAAAAGTGCGCCGGTTCTTACAGCTCCAAATTGCTATCAATCTTTCAAATTATCTGTTGATGCAAATGATGTTGGGGTTGGAGCAGTATTGATTCAAGAAGATAGAAATGGTGTTGATCATCCAGTGTGCTATTTCTCTAAGACATTAAATAAGCAAGAAAGGAATTACTCAACAATCTAGAAGGAATGTTTGACTTTAATATTGGCATTACAGCATTTTGAAGTTTACATTAGCTCATCTCCTTCTCCGGTTGTTGTGTGTAGTGATCACATCCCCCTTACTTTCATCGACAAGATGAAAAATAAATATCAAAGATTTTTAAGGTGGAATTTGTTTTACAAGAATATAATCTTGACATCAGGCACATCAAAGGAAAAGATAAAAGATGCAATTTCCCGTGTATAGAAATATTATTTCATGTAAACTTTGCATAAGTCATAAGAGTTTACTTATGTAATTTTATTTCACCTGATTTATAATTTACATATGGAAAAAAGAAAGCTTTATTACGTAAATCTTTCTTTTTCTGTATGGGGGTAAGTGTTACGTATATGTAATTTAATTACTTGTGTGTTAGTTTTAAATGCTTTTTATTTTATGTTTGTTTCATTACAATTTATTTTAATGATAACTTTCACGGGATTTAACTATTTTGGGATAATTCACTTCTCTGTTTTGACCTGAGTAAAATGTAAAAGGTATTAAATTATCAGTATTTTTAGCTCACCTTGGTTGAGACGTTTTCTAAACACTAAGTGAAAACGACTGGCTATTACCAAGGTCATGTTCGGCTCACGTGTTAGCTGAGTTGTAAACAGCCTTTCCTTTTTAATTTATTTCCAGTGTGGGAATCTAATTCTTAGATAGGGCTATTCTAGCGTTCGTGTAGAATAGCATTTTTTTTTTACTGCGCTGTTCAAATTAGTGATAACGTAGCCATTCACGTGAGCCACAAAGTGATCTAAAATCGCGTGTTAAAACAGCCATTTCCTAGTAGATTTATTCAGTGGTATTTTAAACCTTGAGGGCTCAAGAGGTTTTTATTGTTGATGCCAGTTGTTTTTAAAGTTCATCTATTTTTGGGGATTTAATAATTTATATTTCTCTGGAAAACAAAACAAGTGCTTTTCTTTATAAACAATTATGGGATAAAGACATTTAGTGGAAATTTATTCTGGAATTCTAAAAGAGAACATTATAAATTGTGATTCAACGAGGAGCTATTGCCATCAGTACAACGACGTCATCTGACGTCATCGCCTTCCATATTGGAACTTCATCGAGATTCGAACCTGGATTCAATTAGAACTATTTAGTGATAGGACTTATATTTTTTGAATTCTAGGATTAATTTTGGGATTATGTTCACAAACCGTAAGTCCTATTTTCATATTTTTATCTTGTTTTCTATGGAAATAAATTATTTTGTTAAATTTACAAAGCTTATTGACTTCACTCTTTTGTTTTGTTACTTTTGTAATGAGTTTTACATTGTAATAATATATATATATATATATATATATATATATAGTTATATATATATATATATATATATATATATATATATATATATATATATATCATAGTCATTAAAATAATGATGGCCTTTTATTCGATGAGAACAAATATGTGCACCTTTAAATCTTCACCACTCTCTTTGTATATTTTCTCTTTATCAAACCCGCCTAATGCAGAAGACAGAAATTGCTGCGAAATGTCGAAAATCCTGCAAAAGGTTGTGGGCGCATGAAACATTTAAAACCTGTTCCAAGGTTTGATAGAGGCTAAAGCACACATGCTCATTACGCTAAGCTTTTTGAATTTAGATGTCCCTAAAGTTTGTCATATTATCAAGTGCAGATTTGAATTCAATTACATTTGTATAAATGTTTTATTATTTAATGTTCATCATCAGGCTAATACTAGTGGAACTTGCTTGTTGTGTTGACATGCATAACCTGAAATTAGTTGAATCAGCTACTTTGCGAATTATTTTTTCAGAAATTATTTTGGTACCTTCAATTATTCTAGCAATGGTTATTACGAACCACTCTCACCCCCACGCTGAAACAATCCCAACCCCGAGAGGACCACATTCAATCAGTCATGGTGATTTATAGTTTACATCAAATAATCTTCAGTGTCTCTATCAGCTCGAACAGATCATGTTAACAGATTGCTCTCTTGCAGAATCCTATCTATCCATACATCCATACATACATCCATACATCCATACATCCATCCATATATACATATTGCTATGTATATTTAATATAACGTTTTGTCTGCTAGTTTTGAATATTTTAATTGCATTACATGTTATTGTTAGGTGACATTGTTTGCTTGACTTGATTTTGTCCAAAATTAAGTACATTTCTGCTTGACCTGGTTGACTATTTTCATATTTTTATTATTTCATTATGTAAACAACTATTAATAGCTTCATTATTCTTTATGTGTATGAGCTGATTAAAGGAATTATTATTCAGGTAAATATATTGATTTGGGTCAGAGTTTGGAGTTTCCAAAGTGAATTTTTATGGCTTCTGTGTTGCAAGTAAACCGGGCTCATTGGGTCATTCTAGAACGTTATTTTCCATTAGGTAATGGTTGTTTTTAGAAAACGTTAATTTGTGACCAAGGGTCAAGCAGAGAACTATATTATCTTGTGACTGTGAGGAGTTTATCAGTCGTGCTTTAACATCTATCACTTTAAGTTGTATTATGTAGACACCAGTTTGGGCTGAATTTTATTTTCTTCAAATTACTGAATTCAAGTGAATTTTTTCTCTGGATATATAAAAGTGCTCTGATGAAATTCTTTGATAAAGACATTCACTGGAATTTATACTGAATTCAAACCTGAAATAATATTTATGTGATTCAACAAGAGACTGTTCACACATCAGCACTTCTCAGGCCATAACGGACACGTGATCGCCTTCAATTCTGGATCTCTTCGGAACTTGAACTGAGTTTTATTCAAGACTTTGTATTGCTAGGACTAGTGTCTTTAATTCTTGGATTATTTTTGGATTTAATTCGCAAAATAGTAAGTTCTTTTTTCTCATTTTTCATTTTGTATTCTAGGGAAATAAATTATTTGTTAAATTTTACAAAGCTTGTTATCTTCACTCTTTTCTGTTACTTATTCTAAGAGCATAGACTCGTAACAATACATACATACATACATACATACATACATACATACATACATACATACATACATACATATACATATCTCTAACCTCATTAGACTATGAATTGCACATAGGATGGATGTCTTACATTTATATATTTAGGTAATGTTTATTTATCTCGAAAGCTAGTTAGTTATATGACTACGCACTCTTGCTTCATAAAATATATCCGAGCCATAATATTTCAGCTTAATACTAAGGATGATTTAACCAGCTTTGATACAAAAAAATGAAATTATTGTTTTCAGCTCCATAACTACTACAGTAAATCACTTGCTTCTGCCTTTAATATTCTCGTCAGCGTAACTACAGAAATATTCAAGACCGTATCGATCTTTCCCCCTGCATTTAAACACTACCGATAAACAAGTAACCTTCCCAATGATATCTACCCTGAGGAAACAATGCGGATGTTTTCAGGGCATATAATACAACGCAGCAGGGGTAAACATTTAGAGAGAGAGAGAGAGAGAGAGAGAGAGAGAGAGAGAGAGAGAGAGAGAGAGAGAGAGAGAGAGAGTTTCTTGATACAGAATTTAGGGACGATTTAACGACTTGGAAAATAGTATTTTCTTAATCAATCCTAATTATTTTTGTTCGTGTTATATATTGTTAAAAGTGAATACTTCGCTTACAACCCTTGTCATTGTATTGGAAATTGATGAAGTCTTGCACAATGTAAATTGATCGTAGACCACCCGAGGAAAGTGCGGCACTTTTAAAAGAATATTTATTTTAAAAAATGTTAACCGTATATTTAAATGACTTTTTTGTTTCTATTTTACCTATCCTTTTTCATAAGATTGTTAACGTCTTTGCCTTTCATATTCTATTATATACGAGAATATAATTATCTATATTCAGAACGTTTTATCTTTCAAACTCGGTTCTCCTTTTCTTTCCATTTTTTTCTTCTATTTTGTATTATTATAACCTAACTTTAATTCAGTACTATATGGTAAATATTGTGTTCATGTGCCGTTCGTTGATTCCTGTACGTATGTACATGCATACATATTGTTTGCCTGGCTTATTTTGTGACATGCGTACTTTGTTCTGTCATAACTTACATGTTGAAAACCTCACATGATAGAAAGGATCACATATTAAAACACAACCGAAAACATACAATGGCTAACAGTTTCATTTTGCTTTGTAACTCACCGTACAGCAGCTTAAGAAACGTATTAAAATGGAAAGTTGTAACTGTTGATGTTGAAAGGTGAGGTTGCAAGGTCACATGATGGTTGACTATGATATTTATGTCGCTCTAAACAAACATTCTACAAAAATGTAAAAACAAATTACACAATTTGGAAAATTTCAAAGCCATTGTAGTCGGTCAAAACTTGAGGAAATATGAAACCAACTAAAGAAATAATAAATGTGTGTGTGTGTGTGTGTGTGTGTGTGTGTGTGTGTGTGTGTGTGTGTGTGTGATTTGGATTAATAACGTAGCTTTAACAACTTTTCAGTTATATCGCTACGATGTCTGCAGTGTGGCAGTTCATAGTGATGTCTAGCACTGGGACATCATGCCACATACATGTAGCACGATGTCCCACCCAGTCACATTATCCTGACACCAGGCCGACCAGTCCTAACACTAATATATTAATGCTGAGCGCCTAGCGAGGCAGCTGCTAGTACCATTTTTATAAGTTTTTGGTATGACTCGGCCTGGGTTCGAACCCGAGGCGGACGCTCTAACCACAAGGCCACCGGAGCCGTGTTGAAATAATAGGCAAAGTGTTATGCAAGAAGAGAAATTCCAAATTTTCAGATAAAGTTTTCCAAAGAAATGTAAGAATAATTAGGAAATATTATTTTTCTTCTCAAGAATAAGCTATCAAGTATAAATACGTTTGCCTGTCATTATAATAGCCCGGGAATAATTCCTAGATTTTACCTTCTTTGAATTTATTTTAATAACAAAAATAGATTTCAAGCTAAAATATAATACTGTTCGTTCGTGTACAAATAGTTAAGCACTGTTTACCTCATATATAGACGTCATATACTGCTTATTTCATGTCAAGAAGGTATATCATATTTTCCTCATATCTAGACAGCATATAATATTTATCTCATATCCAGACAGTAAAGAAGGTAGTTTCAAGTGTTTTATAAGACCCATTTAAATCAGATTATGCTATGTTCTTAAAATATTTTCTGACCGCGTTGATTTTTTCCATAGGCCTCCTTCTGTATAAGACATGAAACACATTTTTCGTCTTGAAACAACACCTAATAAGTACTACCATTTCTTATATGTATGCAACTACGGTGCACACACACACACACACACACACACACACACACACACACTTAGGAAAGGGGTCACGTTTCGAAAAACAACAATATTTTGCGGATTTACAATTGCCAGCTTTGATAGATTTGATGGCGGAGAATTACATGAGAAGCATGTCGGATTTTATATAAATTTATATAATCATTGATAGGAAAAATGTGCTTAATTAATTTCTAATCTAGTTCAGTACTTTGCTTGTAGTACGCTTTACCTGTCGAACGTTACTTGAGATGATAATTTAAAAAAATAACAGTCAGACAAACTAAAATCGCAACAAGCTTAGGAATGAATTTGATTTTTCTAATCAGATGAATATGCTTTATTTTACCTACTAGTAAACCCAAACCCTACACTTTTTTGAATGGCTAACCGCAATGCTGTGAGATATTCAATCGATTTCCGTTCTGTAGCCCTCGACCCGATTCGTATAACTGTAATCTTTGGCCATGGTACGTTAGTAATCTCGTACATTCAATACATATTAAATATCAAAGTGTAACATGCTACACTCGATCTCTATAACTACCTGTAGGGCTGGAATATAGATATCGACAACTGAGCTTGAAACAGTAACATGTGTGATACTCTTAAGGAGAGTTAGAAAAAAAGGTAAGCATAAAGTAAGTAAATTTCTTTTCTGAGATTTGCCACTTGATCCTAGTTTGATACCTTTGTGGGTAAACGTAAATTATTAATATTTATTTAGAGTACAAGTCAGGTTTGGATAGGTACAATTCATGAATACTTGGGAAACACCATTGCCATGGAGTCGTCTTGAATGGTAAATAACTGCATTTAATCATATACTTTGACATGATTTTATAGAGTTTCTAAGCGGTTTCAAAGCTATTTGCTCGCATTTCACTTCGGCTTTTGTATTTCTTCATCGACCTGCATCCGATACTTGTATAACTCAGTTCCTGGAGGGTTTTACTTTTGATATTGTGCGCATCATGAATTGTCTTACATTTTACAATTAATACATTTAGTGCTTATATATATATATATATATATATATATATATATATATATATATATATATATATATATATATATATA
>JAECUM010070536.1:0-18264 GCA_016617855.1 Megalonaias nervosa | reverse complement strand
GACAGACAGACAGACATGTATTCTACACATTTACATACATTACGGCTTTGACATGGCTTTTAAGTTACAAAATTAGACCCAGCAATTTATGAAGCTGCGATGGGCTGCCGACAACACTTGTAAAGCAGACTGTGCGTTACAAGGGGAGTAACTCGTAGGTTATTGTTCCTATCCGATGGTACTGGGTTTTGCTACATAAAATTCCACGCTTTACTGAATGCGTTAAAATATATGTGCATGCATATCTTGCATGTACCTATTTTAAAGGGAAATTGATATGTCCTAGACTGAGAGTTATCTCTTGGACATATGCAATCGCCAGGCTAAAGCATCAAGGCAAATTCAATCAACGACATGATCTTAGAATCAAAGGAAATATCTCTTTCGGAAGGGATTGCAGTTTTTTTATTCTTCACAGAGGCAGGTGGCATACATAGTCCCATACTGAAAAGGAAACAAAACCTTCACACAGGGCAGATGGCATACATAGTCCCATACGTAAAAGGAAACAAAACCTTCACACATGCAGATGGCATACATAGTCCCATACTGAAAACGAAACAAATCCTTCACACAGGGCAGATGGCATACATAGTCCCATACTGAAAAGGAAACAAATCCTTCACACAGGGCAGATGGCATACATAGTCCCATACTGAGACATTCACACAGGGCAGATGGTATACATAGTCCCATGCTGAAAAGGAAGCAAAACTTTCACACACGTATGATAATTGATCGTTAGCCGACGCTGGGCACGTATGATAATGATATCCTTAGTCGACGTTGGACACGTACGATAATGAGATCGTTAGCCGACGTTTGACACGTATGATCAGAATCGACTATCAGACATGTACGCGAGCTGTTGATATATATTTCAGATTCTTTCATATATAACAAAAGAGATTTAGTGTTACTGATTCATGCATCTGCATAAAAGTTTTACATGTTCCTTTATTTTGCATTTATGTATCCAATTCTCGAGATTAATTCTAACTGTCTCAAGGATTTATGCAAATAAGTATCGATTGGTAAGGTTTAAATAATAAGAGAAACAAGAGGGATCACTGATAATATTGATAACGTTTATATTAGTCCGAGAATTTCATAAGAAACCTTAAACTGGATTCGCCATGTGTGGAATGGGAGTTAATTTATTAATGGCTATTCATAATCAAGTTCGAGTTAAGTCCCATTAATAATTACAGGTGGAGATTTTAATTCGCTCGATAAAGAGATGCTTTTGAAATATCACAGAATAATAAGTAGATTTAAATAAACATTTTCTTCTTCAATCAAACGACACGAAATTTAGCAATAGATTGATTACAACGGGACATAACACCTCAAAATGATGAAGTTGATAGTTGAAAATCGAACTCATTCAAGTAAATAGAATGTATACATGTAGTAGCGTGTAGTGGCACATCAGCACTATAGTGGTTACATGGTCAAAATAAATAAGAATTGCACACAAACTTCAGTAAGATAACCTCTTCAAAATGAATGTCAATACGAAGCAAACTATAAAATATAATAGCAAAAGTGTTAAAAATCTGTAAAAAGTATATAAAATATAGATGTAATACATGTAAAATCCTTCTAAACATAGGTCCCTCTTAATACAAATCTCATCAATAAATAGAATGGTCAAATAAAAATCTTGTCTAAGTCGACCAGTCCTTGGAACAGTCATATTTCGGAAATAAATGAGGACTGTAATCAAGGTCATAACTCTTCTAAATAATTATGCAGCACGACAAATCGGGTAAAAATCCAACAATCCATTTCAAAGTAATGCTGTGGAAACCAAAGTAGGGAAAACTTATTGAACCATTCATAAATAAAGCGCCCCACACTAAATTTGGTTTTAATCCAACAGTTGCCGGCAAAATAATTTGAGGAAACTAAATTGTGGACGGATGGATGGACAGCAAGATGTACGTACGAATGGACGGACAACATTATACAAAACCGTTTCATATTTTTTCTTTATCCTACCTCTTAAAATGAAAACTACAGGCAGACAAACTCAAGCGAACACTTTGAAAATATGTGTCGAAATGTTTATTTCCCTCTCTTTTCCCTCTTACAAATAAATTAAATCAATGAGTTGATAATGCCAACAGAAATGCCCTTTCATAAATGGATCACGATTGGATCCGTTGACTTTAAGTTGTAGCGAACCTGACATGGGGTCATATTTAGTTACCTACATTCAGTGTGTCTCTCAAGCAAAACAATGCATCTCTCAGCTTATTGCATACCGTGTCCACATGTCGTCTTTTCAGAATGGGATTTATCTATGATGCTGGATGCATCAAATCCTCGGACGAATTTTGAATAGAAAGGTCTCTATTAGGAGATTTAGGGAAAGGATGAAAGCCACGACCTGTTTTGTCTCTGTTGGTGCTAATGGTGTTTGTTTTGGCGGTGCCTCAAAAACGCGTTTCACGAAATCACTGACAGGTTAAATACTGTAGAGCGAGGAGACTTGATGACCACATGTTTTTCGTTTATCCTCGTCAATCTTGAATTGGCCAGAGACAACCCAGTGTGTTTCATTCATCCTCGTCAACTTCGAATATTTCAGCGATAACCACGCACATCCTATAAAATCAAATTATTTTATGATGACACTTATCCCATGTGAATTAGTGTTGTTGTTATTGTTGTTGTAGTTGTTGTTGATGATGATAATGCTTTTTATTTATTTACTTATTTTGAGCATGAGGGCATTTTAAATAAAAATGGTTGTAAATGTTTAAATTATGACGATATGTATTTGTAGTTGATGTAGAGCGGCAGTCGAATAGGTGGTGGACATTAGGCCAAAATATCCTATAAGCTGACATTGCGCATGTAAATAACCTACATGTTAACACCTATGCCAATTATAGTACTGGTAGTCGGTAGACTGGTGTCGTCACCTCTTAGGGTGTGAGTGTCACGAGACGATACGTTTATTAAATTGTGCATTTACTATTACACTTCAGCATCTTAAAATCATCCGGGTACTTTTCTCGCTTCTCCCCTGCGGAAGAGTGAATAATAACTTCCACGGTTTAATTTCTGATTATTGATACGTGAGTAAATTCGTTCGTCATCTCATGACATTTTATCTGCAAATTATTCTTCAAAATACATAGTTAATGGTTTGCTCAAATTTTACTTTATTTTAATATTTCATTACCGATGATGTTGTTTGTAAATGCTTCATCAGTATTTAAATCGAATTGCATGTACAAGTATTATGAACTTCTTGAAGTTTCAGTTGCAATTTTAGAATAATATTCCTCTCAGGCTTGAAAACTTATGGTCAGAATCTAATATCGTGGTCAGCTCCACTATCGTAGTCAGCACCACTCGTAATCAGTATCCAATATCGTGATCAGTATCCAATATCGTGATCAATATCCAGATCAGCAACCACTATCCTGGTTAGTATCCAATATCATGGTCAGTATCCGATATCGTGATCAGTATCCAATATCGTGATGCATGCCATTACGCCAGAAATAAGTTCTCGATCAACCTAGGATTGATTTGAAGAAGCAAGGCCAGAGCACAGTCTTGTCACATTATATCCATGTTTGTCTTGTTTCTGACCAAAAACGAGTTGCATGCAAATAATACAATAGTCTGTAAATTGATAAGTATAAATTGAAAATGAGTGATTACATGAATCTATATATATATATATATATATCATTTTAGACAGGTACTATATGTATCTACTATTTGCAATTTTTTAGGGATAGAAAATCCAAAATAACGAGAAACGTACTTGCATCACAGCTTTTCTGTTGTTATCTTTTGCTTTAAAACTATAAAGGTAACAGAAACTGGGAGCACTTATATTTAATTTTCGTAAAAGCTTCTTTTACCTTTATACCTGGGCTAATTCTAATTTACGGTGTTGTTCTCTTTATCATGATTTCCAGCTGTGCATATTGGAAAAGACCATCTCATTTATGATAAATTCATCCGCGGATATTCCTGAATTTCGCCTGCAATTACCTTGCGCCGAGACGGGTGCCAAAACCGATGACTCTACAGCTATACTGTATGACGTAACCGTATTGAAGTAAAGAGGACTAACTCCTGTCATACAGATAATTCATTGTTACAGTACTAGTTCAATATGCTTAAGTCATACAGAAATACCATTTTGATGACATAAATGCATACAAGAGTATTCAAAATCGTATATATATATATATATATATATATATATATATATATATATATATATATATATATATATATATATATATATATATATATATATATATATATCCATGTTGCCTGATCGAAGAAATTTCTTCGGAAAAGAAAATTTCATTGCGAACTATACATTCATGCAAGAGAACATTATTCATTGCAGGCATCCACCACGACCACAACGATGATGATGGTAGTTGCGACGAGAAGGACGATGATGACGACGACCGAGATGATAACGACGGCACTGATAACGGCGATGTAGACGACGATGCTGATGCTACCGATGACTTTAATGATGATAACCACGACGACAATGACAATGGGTTTTTTTTTGTTTTTTGTTCGGCATATTTTAACCGCGATATAAATACAAGAGTAAAATTTAATATTATAATATATATGCATGTATAACACTTCATCTGGTCACACTTTCCTGTGCAACCTCTTTGGTCTTGAAACATTCCAAAAGCTCTAACAAAAAAGATCTACCTCAAATGTACACATCAGATGCCCAATTCGAAACGTTTCAGCTTGGCGGCCTTTTGTCTGCAGATACTGATGGTCTCAATCAACAGAATATTGAAATAAGTACTAAATATGTCTCATCATTCTTGCACTTCAAAACACTGCCATTTCAGCCTCACACTGGCGTCACTTAATCATTGTAGCTCCTGTCTTTTTTTAAATCTACATCAGGTTTCAGTACTCTGTAGAGAACCCAAATCAAATTTTCACAAGAACGAACTGCATATATATATATATATATATATATATATATATATATAGAGAGAGAGAGAGAGAGAGAGAGAGAGAGAGAGAGAGAGAGAGAGAGAGAGAGAGAATTTTATACATTTACATACATCACTAATTTGAGAAAGAATTTAAGTTTAAACATTTTGACCCATAGATTTTTGAGGACGTGCTGTACTTCCTGCAACGCTTGCAAAGCAGTCTGCCCGTTATAAGGGGAGTAACTCGTAGGATATTGTTCCTATCGGACAGTTGCTACATGAACATGAATTTCTTCAATGTACCCATTTCAAAGGGGAATTTTTAGTTTTTATGTCCTAGATTAACGGTTATCTCTTTTACATGTACATATACAATATCCAGGATAAAACAGCAAATGCGTTTCTACTTTCTTACACGTTAGAAAGAAGATAAAATACTTAATCTCTAAGTTAAAGGAGCGTAGCGAGAGTGTAGGTTAAAGGTGCGGAGCGAGTGTGAACAAACCCTTATAAGAACACAGGCATTTTTAAGCAAGTCAATTATCTGTACTGAGAATGGTTCAAGATATTCATTTAAACCGTTGTCTTCAATATGAGCTATAGGGACTTCATCTTTGACAGTAAAAACGTTTACTTGCAAATGAGGTGACATTTCAAGATATTTTTACCAATAGATGCTTGAGAAATCTTTGTAAAAGTGTCGCACTGAACGTCATGAAAATTTGGTCTATCTTTAAAAGATTTGCACCCTTTCTAACCTTACATTCTAATGACTTTTTACCTTTATCTTTTATTTTGTATACCCTTTAATGCCTTATTTCCTATAAATATATTTCCTCTTTCTTTTATCATTTATTGCGTCTTGTTTATTTTTAATTGGAAGGGTTAACATTCCTAAAGTTTTGCTGGCAATTCTTTATCTTTACAGTTTTAAAACTTTTCTTTTTTCTTTTAATCGGCACCAAATAGCCTGTGTTGTGCTGACGAGCCGTTCAACCTTTCTATATATATATATATATATATATATATATACATATACATGCATCCATCCATGCATTCATGTACCCATGCATCCATCCATGCATCCGTTCATTCATCCATGCACACACACACACACACACACACACACACACACACACACACACACACGTACATAATACCCCTTTTCAGATTTACTGAGAATTATTGGGGTGTTGGTGGAGGGGCAGGTGTTTGTATAAGGACATAAGGCAGGAGATATGTGTAGGGATGGGGTTAGTTGAGTAGATATATGTATGTACACGTCCTCACATAACTTAATGATCTACGCTGTCAGGACGAACATTCTTTTTTTGTGGCCTTCTGTGATACACTCTATTCCAGCGAATAGAATCGTTTGATTTAAATATCTTCCCTGTCAGAACTAACCTTTTTCACTAACCTTCCATGATAAATCGTATCCAAGCTAATAGAATCGTTTCATAGAAGCATCGAAGTTTGAAATAAGTTTCAGCATTTCAGCAAGTATTGGCATTTCTATTCGCATCCTTGATTTTTTATTTTAAGTTTTTTTAAATAACTCTAACAAAGTATTGCGTCATGTGATATATTGGCTCTGTTGTTAATTTTAGGAATAACACTAAAAGTTAAAAGTGCAGAATTTTCATTAATGGTTGAAACATTTTCAAGGCATATCGTTGTTTTCTTCGCACATCTAGCCGGATATTCCTTCGCCAAAAACTTATGAATTTGGTATCACTACGCTATCCTCCGAGTTACTTTCATGAGAGCCAAAGCTATTCCTCTCGTGCTGGAAAGAGACGAAGATGCTCTGAAAGTTCTCACTATTTGCATTATTGTAAAATGGCCATCTCCGTTGGATTATATATATATATATATATATATATATATATATATATATATATATATATATATATATATATATATATATATATATAGGATTCCATAGAATTTTACTCTGGATGAGACATTCTAACAACAGTTAATCTATTTCTCGCATCCAGGTGTTTCAAATATTTTTTTCGGGAAAAACTCAGTGAGATCCGGTTTCGAAAAAGAAAAGAAAAGAGATAGAATTTATAATTCACCGTGCTTGAAATAAACATTTAAACGAAAGAAACTCAACGGGGTCTGGCCTCCCAAATTGCTAGAAATCATTTTCAACAGCAGTAAAGAGTTCGATGCAACTAATACATGGAAACGTTTTGGTTCAAGAGATCGTCAATAAAACAGTGCGAATTCAACATATCCGGCCACATTTGCATTCATTTGAAGAATCATAAAGTGAGTTTTAGGAACTCGGAAAGTTAGAAAATTTTATTATCTGTAATAGGCAATTCCTTGGATAATCACTTGGTTAAGTTATTCTCCGATAGTAACTGTTTAAAATTACTCTTTGTGGTACTCTGCTTAACATTACTCTTAGTGGTGCTCTATTTAACATTACTCTTAGTAGTTAAAATTTCCCATAGTGGTACACAGCCAGTACGTATTCTGGAAAATATACAACTCAAATACCAAATACAGTGAACTATTTTAAATACGCAACCCCAGGCCAGTAAAATCACGATATTAAGCCTCGTTTCGCCTGTAACATTATGCCATATTTACCATCATACAACAACACAAGACGTCTCCAGACAACGGAACAGTCCCTTCTCAATTACGCCATTGTGCAATTTAACAGTCCCCCATCACAAATACTACACATGGACTCACATAATCGATACACACAATTAAATTTTAATAGGGACTACTCAGCTCCAGGGACACTTATGCGACTGCGGCCTGAACTCACTATTAAACCATGTCATCCTGGAATCTCATCAACACTGCAATCGGTGACGTTTGCCCCTAGCAACTGGCTAATTGATCGGGCTGAGGAGGTTTCCCCAGCACCGACTTCCCAAATCAAATAAGTAATCACGAAAATCTAAGAAATGTAGAGAGCTATATACAAATGGCGGATACCCCAAATTTATTACAATAGCTTTTCTGTCATTCATTCCTAAAATTTGTAACTCCGAAATCCCTTTTCTGCATTCAAGCAGCATTGTAAAGGAGTTTTCGTTCTGCTTGTGACGTAACTCTCTCACCACGGACCCCACAGCAAACTTTTTGTAGTGCCCCTCCCCCATTACTGTCACTTATTTTTTTTTTTTCCTGGTTGGGCCTGACCCCCAAGACGGCCGGGCCAAACAGCACGGCTGTACCTGCTACCACTGTAGTTACTCCAGTGGGTTCTGTCTTGATGCTATAGTGGTAAACAAGACAAAAACATGAAGTTGCACACAATTTCAAATCTTTGAAGAAATGCAGAAAGTCATAAATCAAAATGTACACAATGCAGTGCTTTTTTGCCGCAAAAAAATTCTAAAAGAGAAATAACATTATTATTTTGCATACAAAAAACTCCTTTGGACCATTTTACTAGATAATATCTAAATATCTGATTTGTATACAACTTTTGACATAAACTACTTTGAGCTAAATATTTAAGATGGCAGGGGATAGTTTCGCATATTGGGCCTGGCAAATTCCTTAACTTATGGCTCCGGTGTGACTTTTTCAGCTATTATTATGTAATAATTAAAGATATGGACATTTTTGTGAATTACGTGTTTCGGGCTTTTGTTGTTCGTGAAACTGATGTGAGGCATGTTCACCTCCCATATTACAGTATATAGACAGTGAAACACGAATAGTCTTCTAGGAAGAAGATCTAACCACCCATAGCAGTAAACATGTGGGTTCAGGGCAAATAGAATATCTCAAACACGGCATGGATGGTAACTATTTTCAAGAGCATCAAGTACACAATGTTTTGCAGAATTAGGAAAAGGGCTTGTGTTTGTACCGTAAGCATCACATGGTGTTCAAAATAACCTTCTGACTTGAAAAATGCAGGTATAAATTTGGGGTTGGGGTGCATAAACTTATTTTGCTTTGAACTGCCATTGACTTCTCTTGTCAAGTGAATAATATTCTTGTGCTTTGTTTTAATAAAGCTATCCAAAATATGGACCTTTTTGACCTCGCTTGTGTATTTTATTTTTTATTAACTTTTTGCGCTATGCAGGTGAATGCGGCATTAAAGTTGTGCATAAAAACTGTCCATTGCACCTGTATCGTTCTACTGGGACTAATTCATTACATATGACAGGAGTGTGTTCCATACGTTTTAATCACACTCCCGCCAGCACGCGTTGCACTAATTCTCTTTTTAGAAGAGTAGCAAATCTAGTATTACGTTACAAGGGGAATAACTCTTACGATCTTACGGTGAAATGACTAATGCATGTACATAAGCATTACACTACATCTCCCTTCTTAAATAGATTTTCTTCGTCAAAGTTTCTTAGACACAAAGGTAATATACAAGTCCTTTGTATACTTTTAACACTTTTCTTTTAAGAGTCCTAAACTTACTACAAATAAATCTGACTAGAATTTTCAGCATTATGCATCTAAAATCAATAGTGAGAAAATGAACTTATCCTCTAAAACAGGAACAGTCAGTTTGATTAGGTATCACAAGCAAACGATTAATTAAAATGAATTATTGAAAGTTCTGTGTGTCCTAAATCAGCTTTAACTGGTCTACATGTACTCTGCATCACAACGTTAGTAATTAACAAACGTTCACATTTAGGTTATAAAGTCTTTCAAATGCACAGGTTTCTTTAGACGTCTCTCTCTAGATGTCTGAGATCCACCATTATTATCTAACGGTTGTTGTTTGCTAAGCTTTGGAACGGGTGCATGACTTCCAGTCTTGCTCTGAGATGTAACCTTTGCATCACTATTAGTGTTTTCAGCTTCTGGTGGTACATGAATTTCTGTTTCTGTTTTGGATGTTTCAGACAGCAAAGGTCTGTCTGGTGTTCACGATTCCACAAGTGTTGTGTGTATATCCTATCAAGGTCTATGAAATGTTCATTTGTAGCTCATAGAAGCTTTATGTTCCTGTGATAGACACGACCATCTTCTTAATGAATCTTTTAAGAGCAAATGTCAACTTGTCCTTCTACACACGCCTTGCGCGTCCGTTGCACTCCTGTTATAGTATTTTTCTTGTTACATTTTGTTTACCAACAGCTTAGACCTGGTACTGTCCTACAACGGTCATCCTGGCATTAGGAGTCTTTTTGACATTGGCAGTAAAGCTCTTGTACGCCTATTGAACATGCGTTGTGCAGGTGACGAATGCAGTCCTTCCGTTGGTGTATTCTGGAACTCCAGTAGCCTGAGATAGGGATCTAATCCAGGCTGTACTGCTTTTCTCATTAATCTCTTCACTGTTTTCACCACGTTCTTCTATTTGATTGAAGGTATCCTGGTGAGCTAGTTTTGTGGTTGAACTCGTAAGTGCGTGCTAATTCTGCAAACTCTTTTTCCTGACAATGGTTCATCAGGTATTCTATACCTGGACATGTGAACTTTCATTTTTAGGATGACTTATTTGGCTGTCATATTATAAAGTCTATCAACTTTTTTTTAAAAAAGTTTAATAATAGTCCACTGTGACCAAATAGGCTTTTGTTGTCCCAATTTCATAGGTCTACACCTATCTTCCCTCAAGGTCTTGTAGGCACATCGTAACTTATGAGTGGCTCCTTCGGCTGCTTAGAAGAATATTCATTGCACGTGTCACACTGTGCAATATAGTTTTCAATTTCACGATTCATGTTTGTCCAATATATAGCTTCTCTGAGCCTTCACAGACAGCCTTATGTTCCTATGTGACCGAAGTGCAGTCGTTTCATTATCGAACCTTTCAGTGTGGCCGGGATTACTATATGGTAATTTTTGAATGTCAAGCCAGTCTGTAATGTCAGTTCCACTCAGAAAGGAAATTTTCTTCTGGCCGTCCCCTTCGAATAACTTTTTTCAACTGTCTTAAATGAAAATCTGATTCAGTTTCTCAATGAATCTCATAGAAACTGGTAGGTACTCAATCGTACTCACACTTTCTACTTCCTTCTCTGTGAATGAACGGGGATCGTCTTGAACACTCGATCGCTATTCAAAAACTTTTTTGGTGTAGGGCAAATATGCACGACTCAATGTATCAGCCATGAACATCTGTATACCTTGTTTATAGACTACGAGGATGTCATATTTTTGCAGCCTTAATAGTATTTTCTGCAGCCGCTTTGGTGTGCTAACTAAAGTTTTCTTGCAGATAATTTCAAGTGGCTTGTGATCACTTTCTATAACTACTCGTCTCCCGTAGACGTAGTTCTTAAACCTTTCCATTCCAAAGGCTATTGCTACTAGCTCTTTCTCGATGAGTGCACAATTTACCTCAGTTCCTGTGAGTGCACACGAGGCATAAGCAACTGGATGCCCCTCTTGCAGCAAGCAAGCCCCCATCCCTGTTTCCAATGCATCAAACTGAAGAATAGTGTCTTTCTCATGGTCAAAGTACTTTACCACTGGTGCTGATGTCAATGTGTCTCTAATTTCCTGTAGGCTTTAGTTGTGAATTTGATCCCAGGTAAACTCTGTCCTTCTTCATCAACTGTCTCAATGGTTCTGCCGTTTCTGATAGCCTTGGAGGAAACTTCTGTACATAGTTTACCATACCTAACAGTCGCTGGACTGCCTGCTTATCTGTTGAAATATGCATTTCTTTGGTTGGTTCATCTTAACACTATGAACTTTCAACCAGTTACGGATTAAACCCTGTGGAGGCCCGCAGGCAGTCGATAGGCAGTCGAAATCACGGGGCCCCCTCACAAATTATCTCCTAATACATTTTTAATTAAAGGCGTGGGGCCCATAGGCCGGTGCCTACTCTGCCTATCTGGTAATCCGGCACTGCTTTCAACCCTTCTGCAGAGATCACATGTCCTATGAACGTGACTTCCTTCTGCCTCAATTTCGTCTTATCTTTGTTCAATTTAACATTCTTTTTTCGACATCTCTCAAAAAGCTTTCTAAGATTTCTTTCGTGATCTTCTTTGGCCTTAGCATCATCTTCACCAAACAAGAATATCATCATCAATTGATTTCACGCCTTAAATGCCTTCCAATTCTTCATCAATTCTCCTCTGAAATTCCTCTGGCGCTGGTGATCTACTAAATGGATTTTTCATCCATTTGTATAGTCCCCAAGGCGTTCCAAATGTGGCGAGTTTGCTAGATTCGACATCTAAATTAACATGCCAAACCCATTCTTTTGCATCCACAACAGTCAAAATTCTGACCGCTTCGGTGGCCTAGTGGTAAGAGCATCCCTCTTGAATGCGGGAGGTAGCGGGTTCGTAACCCGGTCGAGTCATATCAGAGACTTATAAAAATGGTACTAGCAGCTGCCTCGCTATGCGTTCAGCATTAAGAGGGTAGTGTTTGGACTGGTCGGCCAAGTGTCAGAATAATGTGAATGGGTGGGACATTATGCTACATGTCTGCGGCATAATGCCCCAGTGCTAGACATCACTATAAACTCTCACAATGCAGACATAGTAGCGATGTGACTGGAAAACTGTTACAACTATGTTAAAATCTAAATCACACACACACACACACACACACACACAGAGAGTAAAAATTCTCGCTCTGCTCAGGTCTGGTACGACATTTTACTTTATCTAAATTTTGCGGGTCAACACAGCCTTATTTTCTTGCTGTTCTTCATTACCACCATCATACTAGAAATTCAATCTGTTGGTTATATTCCAAGTTTCGCCAGTCGGTAAATTTCTGCCCTCAACTTTGGTATCACGGATAATGGAATTTACCTGGCACTTTAATTGATTTGGCTTGTCAATGGAGATCTTTTGGAAGGAGCACTCCACCTTGAACTGATTCAAGGTGGAGTGCTCCTTCCAAGAGACCTCCATTGAATATATATTCATATTCATGTACGAGATTTTTTATTGTCTAACAGCCATGATATGTTGCTTATTTACAGAAAGAAGTTTCATTTTCTGCACTGCTTGTGCTTCAAGAAGCTGTCTTGTCTTCACTTGAACCATAATGAACTCTAAAGGGTATACTGTCTTATTCTTTAGATTTGTAATGTGTAATTTTCTTTTACCGAAGGCTCTTCTTTCACTGTTATTATACATAGCAAGTGTCACATTGTTCTTTTTCCAGGTAATTCAGCTTGTCATCAATGTTTGGGTACTGTCTTATAATTTGTTTCAGAGATTATATTACAGCCTATCTGAAAATTGGTCTGGCTCAAATCTAAAGTCATTTTCACAAATAATTTCTTTGGGTACGTTTCTATCACATTCACTTTCTGGACTGTTAACATAAATTCATCACTACCACTAAGAAAACTTGAATCATCATTTACAACTTGTACCCCATCATTTTGCTTGTATTTCTTTTTGTGTGCCTTCCTCCTTGGAGTTTTCTGTTTGCAAAATGGCTCTTCAACCCACACACTGCACAGATTTTCTCAACAGCATGGCAAGCCTCTTTCTTTGCTTCTTATTTGTTTTTGCCACAATAGTCACACTCTCTATACAGCTTACTTTCTTCGTTTTTTTTTCCTTTCTACTTCATCTAACCTACAGAAACACTTCCTACTGATTCATAGCTTTTCATCTGTTCTTGCGTTTTTCGTTCGCGCAACAGATATATATGCAAATTCGCAAAGATAACTTTTATCTTCAACAGTTTTTCCTGGTGCTGTTGTCTCTTATGTCGGTTATCATTCTGTCTCTCAGCATAATATATTCTAAGTCACCATAGTTGCATGTTTGGGCTAGTGACCCTAGCGACGTAAGCATCTACGCTCTCGCCTGCTTCACATTGTCGACAACTTAAGTTGTACCATTCATAGACGTCGTTCGTTACTCCTGTACAGTATTTTTCAAATTTTTCTACAACTTTGTCAGGTTTCTTTTTGTCTTCTGCATTCTCAAATGCGAACGTATTATTATGGTGTCTGATCATAAACACGCATGAAGCGAGCTATTCTCAGTTTTGGCGCTTTTTTTCTGCCAGCCCCATTGTTATTTCATAGTTCTACCAAACTGTTGAAATTTTTCCAGTTCGAAGACAAATTTCCCCTACGCTCCAGTTTCGGTAAGAAAAGGAATCAAAGCTGTAGGCTCATGTGCCATTCTTTTAACACTATACATCGTTCTACTGGAACTAATTCATTACATAAGATAGGGCTGTGTTCCACACGTTTTAATAACTCCCCCGCCAGCATACGTTGCACTAATTCTCTTTTTATACGAGTAGCAGATTCTTTATAACTGTACAAGGGGAATAACTCGTACGATCTTACTGTTAAATTGGCTAATACTTAACAGGTTACTGCATTTGTGTGGGAAAATATGAACGAGTTTTTTCTGAGTAATACTGCGTATACTGCTCGAAAACTGAATCATTTAAGAGTTTTTTGTAAAAGGTGCTAGGATACATTGACGCAAAGGGCGTTTGTTTCTTTGTTTAATAATGGCTGATTTGTCCTAAATTAAAGACTGATTCGGCCCAAAATGCCAGGCTGATTAGAACCATGTGACACATTAAAAGAAAAACAATGAAGCACACCGGAAACACGATTTACCGCAGTCTGCCACAATCCACCACAATGTACCACAATCTACTTAAAATCTACCACAATCTTCTATGAAAATACTGCATTCAACCACAAAACCGCTCCGGTGGCCTAGTGGTTAGAGCGTCCGCCTCGGATGCGGGAGGTCGTGGGTTCGATCCCCGGCCAAGTCATACCAAAGACTTACAAAAATGGTACTAAGAGCTGCCTCGCTTGGCGCTCAGCATTAAGAGGTTAGTGTTAGAACTGGTCGGCCTAGTTTCAGGATAATGTGACTGGGTGGGACAACGTGCTACATGTCTGCGGCATGATGCCCCAGTGCTAGACATCACTATAAACTGCCACACTGCAGACATCGTAGCGATATGACTGAAAAATTGTTAAAGCTACATTAAAAATCCGATTCACAACAACACAACGCATTCAACCACAATCACACGTGAAAATAGCACAATCGACCTATCGTCGGCATCCGTCCGTCTTCGGGAGACGATGGTGTAGCTTCCGGTTGGGTGTCCTATCTGCACCTTCGCGAGTCTAACCCTAGAGTGACAGTCTCTGTTGCACTTTCTGCAGGTGAACGTTGATGCTTGTTGAGGCTGTTGTTGTTTCACCTTCCTCCTGGCTCTCTTTGTAGCAAGGTTTGTGTTTCTCGCATCCTCGGCTTTCTGAACGCCCTGTCTGACAGCAAGGCGCCAGTTGGAGCGGTCGTCAGAACAGCTCTCCCAGTCATTGACGTTGATGTTGGCCGTCTTCATGTCCTTCTTGCAGATATCTTTATAACGCAGACGTGGCCGTCCAGTCAGTCGTGCGCCTTCTGCTAGCTCGCCGTATAGCCGGTCTTTGGGAATGCGGCCTGGGTCCATTCTCTAACGTGGCCGAGCCAACGAAGGCGCCTCTCGCTGAGAAAGGAGAACATGCTGTTCATGCTGGCGCGTTCCAGAACCTCTGCGTTGAGTACTTTGTCCTGCCACTGGATGCGCAGAATGCGCCGCAGGCATCTCAAGTGGAAGCTGTTGAGTTTCCTTTCGTGGCTCGCGTAGGTGGTTCATGCCTCGCTGCTGTACAGGAGTGTGATGAGCACGCAGGCCTTTTAGACGCGCAGTTTGGTCTTCTCAGTGAGGTTGGTTCAGTCTGGCCATAACTGCTGATGCCTTGGCAATTCTGCTGTTCACCTCAGCATCAATGGAGATGGTGGATCCAAGGTATGTATAGTTCTCAACAACTTCGAGGTTGTACCCATCGATGGCGATGGTGGGATGCGAGTCTGCATCCTGCGCTATGACGTTCGTCTTCTTCTTGGCGGGACAGCACCTTACTGACTGGGGATGCCCAGCTTAAGGCGGGCGGTAGTTGTCCCATGAGATATAGCGGTCTCTCCCAACGTCGGAAGCAACCCCTGGCACCAAGCTCTACGCCAATCGAGCTATTGCTTAGAACTGGTAAACTGCTGCTTCCCGTGTTGTGCCGACGCCTTGCCACAACGGTGGAGTGTCCTGTCCATTGGAGTTACGAAGCCTGGGCAGGGTAGTATGGAGGATCAGCTGCTGCCCATGCAGCAGATCCCCCTCTCCACGCAGCTGATGGACCCAAGGGAACGCCGATACAACTTGGTACCAACAGCGTCGCAGGAGTTGTCGGAATGACATTGGAGTCAATGTCAGACCGCCTTAGGGACTCCGTCTCCGGGTTCTCTGTCGGGGTTTACTCCCTTAGCCTTTCCCATGAGTGGGTATAGCCGCAAGGCAGCGGAGGTTTGGGATCAGAGTTTTCCTTCTCCTAGATGAGCTACCATACAAAGTTTACGAGCCCCATCTACCCGAAGCGACTGGTTTTAAGGCGCCAGTGGCCCGCCTTCACCCCTTCTCCTGTTAGTGGAAACATGGTCCGCCGACTTAGAAGCTAAGCCACTCGCGAAGGCCAAGAGCTGAAATTTAGTTGACCGAGGCGATCAGAGACGCAAGCCGTATGGGGCATTTCTGGAGGAGTGGGGCGCTTGTCTCCCACTCCTACCCCGGAAATGTCAACCTTGGACCATATATATTAGAATCTACCACAGTCCACTAGAATCTCCCACAAAGTACAACAATATACCATAAGCCACTACAATCTACCACATTTGACTATGAAAATACCACAATCCACTACAATCGGAAATAAAAATACCACAATCAACCACTATTGACCCTGAAAACTCTATAATGTACAAAAATGTATATGCTGATAAGGCCGCAGACCAGCTAAAAACCTGACGGTCCGGTATAAAACCGTACGAATGGCCACCCTAATTGTATTTTATAGGTATACAGTTATAGCGGACACATTTTAAGTGCACAGTAATCGAAATATTATTTCAGTAAAATAAAATGTCTGCATATCTCATTGTGTGTAGCGAAAATCTGAGTAATGGATGTCATACAAAAAGACACTTTTTGAATATATTTCAATATTTATTCGTTTTGTAATTTTTAAATATATACAACACAGAAATATCTATAAATATTATACAAATAATGCAACCCCTCTCCCCGGTAATATGAGTTGAATTGATAAATCTGAAGTCTCCGCATACGGCCACATAAACAAAACATGAAGATATACAAGAAATTTGTTCATTCAAATATACCAATTAATTAGCACATGACTATAATTTAAATTCTAGAAGATAATTTAATAGTATATACATTTATATATATATTGCATGATATAAATTATCATGAACTTATAATATTAGTCTCATATATTAAGCAAATATATGTACAAGAAATACGACACGAAACGCGTTCATTTAAACGTATCAGTAAAACGACCGATTAGCGTCGAATGAGTTTAATTTATACATTAAAATAAACATATATTAAAATAAACAGAATATACATACAAACTGCTCCGGTGGCCTAGTGGTTAGAGCGTCAGCCTCGGATGCGGGAGGTTGCGGGTTCGAACCCCGACCGAGTCATACCAAAGACTTTAAAAAATGGTACTAACAGCTGCCTCGCTTTCCGCTCAGCATTAAGAGATTAGTGTTAGGACCGGTCGGCATGGTGTATGGATAATGTGAGTGGGTGGGACATCATGCTACATGTCTGCCCCAGTGCTAGACATCACTATAAACTGTAACACTGCAGACATCGTAGCCATATGACTGAATCTTTTTTAAAGCTACGTTAAAAATCACACACACACACACACACACACACACACACACACACAAAATGGTCTAGTGTTGCACTCAGGATCATTGTAACTACAGGTAACTCGCTGTTCGATAAGTTTGACCGTGTGGAGGCGTAGAAGTTTCTCATTTATTTTCACTGCATTAAGCAGGATTCCCGGCTTTCCATTCTCCAAAGCTGACCGAAAGCTGTAAAATAAATGTTTAAAATCACGGAAGAAAAATCAAAATCAGTGAAACGGTAGGTTTGAGTTTGATCTGTGTTTCTTCTCTCTCTCTCTCTCTCTCTCTCTCTCTCTCTCTCTCTCTCTCTCTCTCTCTCTCTCTCTCTCTCTTAGTCTTTGTTTGTCACTGTCCGTTTGGTTGGTTTCTTTTTCATTTGTCTTGGTTTCTTCTCCTGTGTCCTCCATTCCTCTGTAGATGTCATGTATTTACTCTCTTTCATAATTTAACATCCGATTTTTTCCACTCTATAAATTTGAAACTGTGCAACTGTCAGTGAGTATTCAAAACAACGGGATCCGTTCTTATATATGCACTGTCTGTCTCTGAATTTCCATGGGAAGGACGTGATATTGCTTGCCGTTCTTCTGCGTCTCTTT
>JAECUM010070532.1:0-10754 GCA_016617855.1 Megalonaias nervosa | reverse complement strand
TAATGCAAACAAACAAAACAAAAACAAAAACAAAATAATTGCGCAGCTTTGAAAACATGTACAGCTGTTTTCAAAAGCCAGCTTATCTCACCTTCAACACGTCTGGCATATGCCGCTTCTTTTTGTCATAACTCAAGTGACTGACAATCTTTATCAAGGCCTTTCTTAACTTTGTCAACGAACGAATCATCTTTGCCACCTGACGGACGATCGCTACTCGTTTCTCCCCTACGTTCTTCTAAACCTTTGTAGAAATTTGCTGTAGATACAACAAACAATTGATGTAGGTACAGGATACAATTTGCTATAGATACAGCATACCATTTGCTATAGATTCAGCAAAATAATTGCTATAGATACAGCATAAAATTTGTTATAAACACAGCAAGAAATTTGCTGTAGATACAACAAACAATTGCTGTAGATACATCATACAGTTTGCTATAGATACTGCATACAATTTGCTAAAGCCACAGCGTACAATATGCTAAAGATACAGCATATAATTTGCTACAGACAAAGCAAATTGCTATAGACACAGCGTACAATATGCTATAGATACCGCATACAATTTGATACAGACAAAGCAAGCAATTTGCTATAAACAAAGCAAACTATTGCTATAGACAGCGTACAGTTTGCTATAGACACACAATTAGCATACAGTTTAGTATAGACACCCAATTTGCTATTAATACAGCAAACAATTGCTATAGATACAGCAAACAATTTGCTGAGGTCAAGAGTTCATATTCAGCAATGGCTATAAAAGAAATTGTTACACCCTTTTTTTCAACAAACCCTTTCAGGCGTTTATCTCATGGCAATTTGTTTCTCTAACTTTTGAATAGATTGTTTTCAACATTTTCGCTATCATTTCTCTAAATGTGTTACACATTAAATTAACTGTACCTTTGCAACTTTCCACACTTTCAAACCGCTTGTCAAATACAGCATTTCTTTGGGGTCTGTTTCATTGTACGTGTCCTTGTTTTTAGATCTCCGATCTATATTTCATCCATTTCAACATCGGATTTGATACAGACTATATTTTCAAACTGATAACTTCCAGCATTTGCAAAACCCCTTATTTTATTTCCTCTTGGGCAGTAAATACATTTTCGTTGAAGGTGGAATCTCTACAAGTTGCATTCTTGCCCATTAATCATCTATTAAGATTTTAACTGTCTTACGGTCTGGTTTTACATAATAGAGTTATTTTTTTTAAAATAATGTTTCGCCTGTTTCTTCACCATGCCAAGACCACCTTTGCGTCGTCATTGGTGTGAAAATCTAGAATCTACTTTTCGTGAGACATCATCGCAACGTCCAAAACCACTAGAAAGGTTTATAATATCCAGCGGTGTAGCAACCCCCTAAGCATCTGGGGCGGGGTCAGTCCCAGTGGGGACCCGAAATTCCCATCAAAGAATTTTTTCTTTTGACACGGAGGCCTGAATTAAGTTTTGTGTGGGAAGGGTGGCAGAATGTTAAGCTACGCCACTGCTAATTAATATCACTGATTCAGTATCTACACGATATTATTAATCATTGCCATTACTTACAGGTTTTCAACTGAATAATACCAATTATCTTATTAATGCTCATTGGATTTACTGCAATATAAGCAAGAAAAATATTTTTAGTTTGCATGTAAACTTTGTATTATTGAATGAATGGTATAGGGGAGGTAACCCAGTATACACAAACAATATATGCCACTCTAGTTATAACCCTTTGACATCGGACCTTTAAGCTGATTCACGCCCAATTTCCAGTGAATAAACAGCACGTAAAAAGCATCTAAAAAAAATTTCAGAAAAGTGAAGTAAGTTTTATTTGATCCAAACAATGTTACTCCTGCCAATTTATGAAGGTCTTTTGGAAATGTATTGGCAGCAGAGAGGGTGAACCCTACAATTATGATTCGAGCAAATATATTTAAACATGAAAATCATACTAAATAAGGCAAAAATATAGGATCAATAACGCTAAACCAGAACCTCTAACCGAATTGAGATTCTCTCTAAGTTGGTTATTTACGCTGTTACTCGTTCGTAACACCTGTGTGTGTAAATTTTATGCGTGTTCGTTTATGTACTCCTTCGCGTAATTTTTGTCAGTCCACCCTCTCTGCTGTTATAATTAACCAAATATTTTATCAAGTCCGTTACGATATCTCGACCTAGGACCATATAAATTTATTGGGATAAATCCAAACGGGGTAGCCTGTGCTTTTGAAAAAAAGTTTTTGAACTTAATCATGTCCATGTCCCCTGAACACCAAGTATAATAAATATTTTGCAGCGTATGATTATCAACTCCGTTAAACACAACTAAAATATTACAGTTGTCTCTGATTACTTTAGGTATTTGCGCATATCTTTGAGTAACATAAATCACGTCTGTGTTTTTATGTCTACCTCGAGAAAATATCCGAGCTTTATTTGATTGTTTGTCCAGCATAATATCATCGTACACTACTAAATTATTAATAAGTCCATCAAGGTCATCTACAGATGGCGCTTCATCAATACTGGTAATAAAAATCAATAATATCATTACCGTCTTCCTCCAGACACTTTGCATTTTCATTAAAATCTTTAAGTACTTCATAACACCGCTGATCATCTACAGATGGTGCCACTAAATATAACTTATCCCACTTGAGCCATTTCATTATCAGATTAAGTAACAATTGCGTCTTACCAGACCCAGATGGCCCAATTATTATCATCCTGATAGAATTTGGTAGCGCTGGGTGATGTTTGATTGGCTCCTGTCTTCGTGTCGCTGAGAAGTCAGTTATGTCCATAATAATAAATAATATGAATCTATATTGTGTTCGATGCAAGGCACCCACTCCCACCGTTGGTGGGACCAGTGGATTAACAACAATAATAACAAAAAATAAAAAACGCGCACTGACAGGTAAGTGTGAAAAATGTGGTACAAACAAATACAGATTTATCTCTCTTGACAAGTCTACGAAAACAGGTGGTGATATCGCTACTTCGTTGCAAAAAATTACCAAGGGCCCCGTAGGCGAAGTATCCCGGGGAAAACATTTACCAGGGTATAATTATTGTGGTCCTGGAACTCGACTTGATATTCGACTTGACGAACGAGATCAACCAAGACCAGGAGAGTATCCAATAAATGCGATTGACCAAGCGTGTCACGTTCATAATGTTGCGTATAAAAGCAAGGATTTACAACAACGACATATTGCAGATGTGAAGTTGATTCATGCGTTAAATTCTATACCTGATAAATCTCTCAGAGAAAAACTAGCTAGTTTTCTGGTGAAATCTGCAATGAAAGGCAAACTAATGCTAGGGGCTGGTAATTAATAATAGGTAACTATTACAATGGAATCGGTTTATTATAGCCCAAGAGGATATTGGAGAGGCAGAGCAGCGATTAGTAAACTTGCTGAAGCAGCAAAAGTCTCACGTGTTGTTGCTGCAGCGTGGTTAGCACGACAGGCAATATGGCAAATCTATCAACGTCCACCTAAAAAAATTGCAAGATTACCAAGTGTGATAGCTGCGTTAAATAATGAAATTACTCGTGCAAATTCTATGAAACCAATTAATGCGATTACAAAGAAACATATACCATCTGACAACGTCTGGCAACGACATGACTTTTTTTCTCAACCAGTACTGGGTAATGTGACTGTGAGTATTTATATGAATCTGGTGAACTTGAAGGGGGTATTAAAAGAGCAACTGATCCTATCTGGAGTGTGACTACACAAAATTTCTAGCGTGGTTAGATCCACGGGTAGACCTGCAATCTACAGACTAAATTCAACTGCTCCGCAACGTGGATTTGTACGTGAACAATTACAAGTAATTCCTGAAGACGCACAATTACCACCGCGTTCACTTTTGTAAACTGGCACCCCTACGTCGATTACACTCAAGACAGGTCAGCATCACATTTTCGCGTGCGCGACCAAGACTACTATTAATTCTGTCTACGGTAAATTGTCTTGGATTATTATTCGAATACTGCCATGACATATTACAGTTGCAACTTGCACAATGATTATTCTGTTGTTGTTTTAGTGTTATAAGAAATTCAGTATCAATATCAAAGTCGCGATTATTATTTTTTTTTTGGTCAGATTGTCGATACCCAGATAGTTTTTTTCTTATTACGCCATTACTAACAGTTTGATTATTATTTTCTGTAAAATTCATAATAACCCTGTGCAGTTGAGATATTCTTCTAACTCGAGACACTGCAAGATAAACTAAATTTGACCATTCGATTCTATCATCGACAATCCAAATATTTGTATCAGTAATAGTTACTCCTTGTGACGAATGAATCGTTATAGCGTATCCTAGCTTCCACGGCGATTTATCCATGATCAACGCGCTCTCAACAACATCAACAACAACTAAAACAATATAATTTAAAACAAGATTTTGTTTTTCATTTGTTCCTAGAATCTCAACTTCAATATTCTGTCGTCGAGTATCTGCTGGGCGATAACACAATGGTACAGGTAGATTTGAAAAATTTTCTTTATGTAACAGAAATAATTTCTTGTGCAATTCATCACGAACTATTTTTCTACTCGCAACTATTAAATCATTTGGTCTCCATAAATTCCAAAAATCATTCACAGGAGTTTCCGGAATTATTTCACGCATTATATCACATTGTATTCTATCTGGCTGCAGTCCGATTAATCTTTTAAATTCTCTCAGGGGTTCATCAATAGCTCTATGATCATCGGTTATCTCCTCATAGTAATCCATAAACGTTTTTAACCATTCGTGCGGAGACTGCCCAACAAAAGGTTGCGGTTGACCATGATCGCCGCACATTATCACAGCAGTATTTTTTGTCAGTAACCAATCAAGAAATATTTTTAATGTTTCTAATGACACCGTACAAATTTCATCCCTGATGATAATCCGGGGTATATATTTTTCACCCATTCGCTCAGGTGTCCACATATCCCCGCACCATCTGAAGAAACCATGATAAGTGTGAGATTTTACTCCTCGTTCATTTATTTCTATGGCTAGTCTGTGTGTAGGTGTCAGCACAATCATATCAACGGAGTTCTTCAAACTCCGACGAAATAATTCAATGGCACGTGTTGTTTTTCCAGAACCTCCAGGACCATTGAGATAAACGGTTTTATGTCTGGCCACAGGATCAAACACAGATGGTACCGATGATTTTAATATTTGATTGTCATTGCTGTAATATATTTCCTTGATTTTAAGGTCTGCAGATTCGGAATAATCAAGAATATTTTCTTGTTTTATTCTCCATGATCCCCATTCGTCATTGCCGAGTAACGGTTTTAGTAAATCTGTATACGCTTTACTTATATAAAATGAATCCGTGGCAACTCTGACCGCGTAACGAGGGAATCTGTTTATCATCGATAATAAATTTATGGAAACGTAAGCAATTATCGAAGATCTTAAATGAGTGAATTGCGATGACTCACCATCAGTATAACTCACGATTGTATCTAATTTAGTTCCGGTTGATAAGTAAGCATTACTCCTTTTTACAAATGTATTTTTTTCCGTTGTATCAGCAATTATAAAATCGAGTTCAGCATCGTCCATAATTAATCTTGTACACATTCGTTTATGGTCATATGATCCTCCTTGAGTAAACGTACCAATTATTTTCCTACCAAGACCTTTGCAATTTTATTTTCATAATCAATCATATCAGGATTTTCATCACCTGACTCTGTCAGGGAATATTTCTTTTCTTGTGGTAACCAAACTTGTTTCTCCGGACGATACGATATAATGGCTTCGATTACGTTCAACGGCACTAAAATTCCAGTATCAAGCATATACCGTAATAGTACTATTGGAGCCCAATATTTTTCTGAGAAATGTCTTCCAAACCAAACATAAATAATCGGATGCAGATTTTCCGCAAACTCAAATGACTCTATACAAGCGAATCCAGTTAAGTCAAAATTTGGTAAGAGTTCTTTTATCGCAACTCTGGTCATCTCGTGTGTGGGATGTCCAAATCTTTTAAAGTATTCAGAACACTCTCCGTATCTAAGAAAACTTACAGGATAACACGCTACCATATCAACCAATATAATATCTTTATGATCGTATTTGGTATTCCACAATCCGCCGTGTCCGTATTCGACACAACTGCGCTGGACATCAACGAGAAATTCCAATCGTGTCGGTTTCCATGAATTTTTCTCCTGAGCAGCATGGGCAGCAACCAATGGAACGGTGAAACAATTATTTAGTAATTGTTCAACTTTGACTTCGTCCTTGACATTGTCAAAGGGGGTGTGTGTATATTTCAGAGCAATATTTTTCATTTCATCGTGGAGTGATTCTTCACGATAAATTTCACCGTTAGGTCGTACAAACTGATCATGATATATGGATTCTGAACTTCGAAATAACCACACAGACACAGGGTCACTCTTATTAATATCATTGATAACGTCAAATATATAATCGCTGTAAAATTTAACTATTCTATCTCGTGGAAATATTGTTAACGCGGACGTCCATTCGTGTGCGTTATGATCAACGCTCGTTATAGGAGTTCCATTTTTTGTATATTTCGGTCTGTATAAAATCTCTCCGGTTAATGTCTTCACCGTGATCGGAAATCTTAATTCTTTTTCTAGTTTAGCAACGTCGCTGATAGATGCTTCGGTATCTTTAACTGTTTCTGTCCAATTATTTATTTTTTTACGTCTTAGATCAGTTAAACAGTTTCCTCGTACTGCGTTTGTAAAGTGTTCTGTAACTCGCTCAGCTACGCAATTGAAGCGGGAAAATTTCATTGGCTTGAGATTATTAACGCTAGGTTTATCATTTAGCGGATATATCGCATAAACAACTGCAGTTACAGGATATACTCGTTCATAATACGGTTTATCAATACCAGTCAGTGTTCCTGATTTGGATTTTTTATTTAACATAACAGTATTATTTCCAGTGTGTCCTGACTGTGTCAGGCGGACAGGGTCACGTTTATCACGTATAATCCAAATGTCGTCATCTGTCTGCACAATAAATTTTACCAGAATAATATATCAGTGATTGTCGAGATAGTTGATAATATTTCATCCTCGTTCGCCATTCATTCTGACATCTACAACACCGCCGGTGTCGGCAATAATTCTGAATGTTGACCAAGTATGAGCCGCACCATCGTTGCGAAATTCTTTCTTGGCTTCACGGATACGATCAGTTATATCGCTATTTATCAAAGCTAGATCTTGCATCGAAAAACTAAATTTAGATTTTGGTAGTTTGTCAAGATCGAATCTTGCTCTGGAAGGTTCAATTGCGGATAATCTCTCAAATTCCTCCATGCTATAATTAAGACAAATATCTGTTTAATTAGATTTTAATATATATATAATGATACAAGCAAAGAACAAATGCAGGTGTTAATGATAAGATTTTCTCTTCCTTGTAGAAAATCATGCGTAAATGAGCTCTGTAGTTACCATATGCAAAGTTTTCGCAAAGGGAGTCTAGGACCGAAACCGTGTTTACGATGTGGTGTTGGGGTCAGAGGAGAAACACGGTTGTGTGTGCAATGCGGTGGTAAAAGATACAGAGAGCTGAAACGATATTATGATAAAAAATATAACGCCCTGATATCTCCCATATAGACTGCCGAAGACTATCTCGCCAGGTTTCAAAATAATTATTTAGACAAATAATATTATTATATAAATGGAGCAAAATGAATTTGTGAAACATCCCATCATTAAAAATTATGAAGCATCTTGAGATAGTGTCATCAGAAACTGCAGATTAAAAAAATCAGTCGGTTTTGTTACTAATACTGGGTATCTCATGTTTAGTGCTGGAAAAGAAAGATATCATTCACATAGGTTTGTATTCGAATGTTTTCATGGGGTCATCGAAGACAGACTTGTAATCGATCACATTAATTCAGAACAGAAAGATAATAATTTATGTAACCTGCGGGTTGTTACACAGAGTCAGAATTGTAAATTTGGAAGATCTGGTTATAATGACAAATCTCCAAGATCAGTTGTATCAACAAATACAGAGATAAGTGAAGACATAATTTTCCAATCAATATATGCGGCTGGTAAATATTTTGATATTTGCTGTGCTTCAATATTTTTTGTAGCAAATAATATATATAAATCAGCATTTTCGAAAAAATTCAAGCAGAAGATCAAATTTCGGTATATGCAATGAAGGGAGATAAATCTGTCATCACTGATAGAATAATCAAGCAGTTGTCTCCCTTTTATTATTGCGTACATGACCACACAGTTGTAATATTGTGTCTAATCCCTCAAACACTGAAGTCTGAGAAATCTACTTATTTTATATGATCAAACACAAAAATCTGAATCACCTTGACAACGTCAAAGATAAAATCACAACAAACCGCGCTATAGTAGATTTTTCCGATTTTACATAAGTCGTGTATGCAATATAGTCATTATCGATTTTTTGTTTCTTTAGGCTATAGCATGCGGATAGAACTGGAATATATCGATCCATGCATTATTACTAGATAGCTCTGCCTTGATGAAATCAAGGGTTGATAATACAGTATTTTCAACCTTGACTTAGTCAAGGGTCAGAAATGGTTAAAATGTGTAAAATTGTAGATTTTCGCGATTTATTTTATATTTTATTCAGAATCTGATAGTATAATACTGATCACAGAATCTGCAGTGAGATATTCAAGGCTAGGTAACTATATAATTATTTCTGAAACGTATATTTATGACTGAAGTTGGTGGTCCAGTGGTTAGCGCTTCTGACTCTCATACTCGAGGTCCTGAGTTCAGTTCCCATGACTGACACTGTCGGTGGTTTGGCCCTAGGATGCCAATTTTTCTAATATAATTGGGGAAGTTCCCCTGTGTACACCTCCTCTCGCCATGTCAAACAACGTGGTGAGTGTGTTTTGCACTCGCCCGGGGTTTGATTTGGGGGGTATACATGAAATTGAAAAACCTAATGTAGGAACTTTCCCAAAAATAAACAACAGGATGATGTGAGCTTGTGACCTTGACAACGTCAAGGTGACCTCATTGATGGGTACCCCACACAAGGACATTCAGAAAGAATGTTCGCCAGACGAAAAAGCCTCATAAGGTGCCTGTGGGCTATAAGAAAAGCCTTAACCATGAAGAGTGCCTGTGGGCCATAAAAAGGCCTTCCAAATGAAAAAAAAAAGAAAGGGCTCTTAGAACCTTATGGTAGAGGCTTTACTGGCAATGAAGGGACCCCGTGGAATGGTAGACCGATCATCAGCTGTCGTTTGTTTTTGTATTTATTCAGAAATATATCTTTATATATTTATATTAATTCAGAAATATATTTTTATTTATTTATATTATATTAATTCAGAAATATATTTTTATTTATTTATATTTATTCAGAAATATATCAGAAACATATTTTTATTAATTCATAAATATATTTTTATATTATTTATATTATATTTTTATTAATTCGGAAATATATTTTTATATTTATAAATATTAACTCAGAAATATATCTTTATATTAATTCAGAAATATATTAACTCAGAAATATATTTTTATATTTATAAATATTTTTTCAGAAATATATTAATTCAGAAATATATTTTTACTTATTAAGAAAATATTAAGTCAGAAATATATATTTATTAATTCAGAAATATATTAACTAAGAAATATTTTTTTATTTATTTATATTATATTATATTTATTCAGAAATACATTTTTATTTATTTACATTAATTCATAATATATTTTTATCAGAAATATATTTTCATTAATTTATAAATATATATTTATATTATTTATATTATATTTTATTAATTCAGAAATATAAATATATATTTATTCAGAAAATATTAATTCAGAAATATATTTTTATTTATTCAGAAATATATTAACTCAGGAAATATATTTTGCGTTTATTCAGAAATATATTTATTCAGAAATATATATTTATATTAATATTTATGTTATATTATATTTATTCAGAAATATATTTTTATATTATAAATATTTATTCAGAAATATATTAATTCAGAAATATATTTTTATATTCATAAATATTTATTCAGAAATATATTAATTCAGAAATATATATTTATATTAATTCAGAAATATATCAATTCAGAAATATATCAGAAATATATCTTTATATTAATTCAAAAATATATTTTTATTTATTCAGAAATATTTTAACTCAGAAATATATATTTATACTTATTCAGAAACATATTAATTCAGAAATATATATTTATATTAATATTTATATTATATTATATTTATTCAGAAATATATTTGTATTTATTTATAAATATTATTCAGAAATATATTAATTCAGAAATACATTAATTCAGAAATATATTTATATTAATTCAGAGATATGAAATATATTTATATTAATTCAGAAATATATCTATTTTAATTCAGAAATATGAAATATATTTATATTAATTCAAAAATATATTAATTCAGAAATATCTTTATATTTATTCAGAAATATATTTTTTGAATTTATTCAGAAATATATTTTTATTTATTTATTTATTTATATTAATTCAGAAATATATTAATTCAGAAATATATTTTTATTTATTTATATTTATAGTAATTCAGAAATATATTAATTCAGAAATATCTTTATATTTATTCAGAAATATATTTTATATTTATTCAGCAATATATTTTTATTTATTTATTTATTTATTTATTTATTTATATTAAT